>JAAMXU010001461.1:0-25796 GCA_019693545.1 Chaetoceros muelleri
CTTGTCGCTGTCTGTGGATGGATTGGTTTTGAGTGGGAATAAGATTTGTTTCATGATGAATTCAGTGTTTTGGTGGATAGTAGTAATACGTATGAAGATAATATTTTAAAGAATGATGATTGTGATGGTAGAGATGGAAATGTCGGTATTGTTTCTATTTGATATATTTTATGAGTTGAAATGTAATGTATGATTGTATAGTATTATAGCTTTCGTGAGATGATGATATCTGTTATCTGTTTGTATCCAGAGAAGATATTTCATGGAAGAGAATGTAATTTTTGAAGGAAGTGTCCATTTACGTCAAATCCATTGTTGAAACTCACTGATTTGCTATTTGTTCCATGTTTATGACATGAGATTTTTTTGAAAAAAATCTTTGGTGGTACCTCTCTACCCACTGTATGAAGCACATCCTTCGTAACATTATGGATCATTATTTTCATCATGTCGTTGCAGATGAAAACACAGTATTGTATGAAATCCCAACCAATTCATTTACCACATCTTGAACATTTTGGACACTTTCCACAGTGAAATTCGTAGTGGCATTTCCACGAGGAGCATTCTTTCTCCGAACCCGACAGGTAAAATATCCCGAATCACGAGCAGCTTTCAATATTCCATCTCGATCAGAAACTACCAATGTGAATATGGGGTCGACCTCTATTTCACTGGTGACGTTTTCCAATAATCTCTTGGCTATCGATACTTCATTTTCATCACTTGCTGCATGCGTCACACCCTCCACCAATAAATGAAATTTAACATTTGGAAGTTGTCTTGTCAAATCATTCATATCCCTTTGATATTCATCCTTTTCATTTTCACTGACAATCCTGGGAGAAGGTAAAAGTGCAATTTTCATTGATCTCGTGGAAAGAAAGGACAAAAGAGTACCCGTCCCAGTAGTCGCCATCCATTTGCTACCCGATGTAGACGCAGAAACACTATTGGTGGCTGCCAACTTCCTCGCTG
Source organism: Chaetoceros muelleri (assembly GCA_019693545.1). Lineage (NCBI taxonomy): Eukaryota > Bacillariophyta > Thalassiosirophyceae > Chaetocerotales > Chaetocerotaceae > Chaetoceros > Chaetoceros muelleri. The sequence goes on from JAAMXU010001461.1 coordinate 979, forward strand.
CAAAGTGACCCGCTGCATCTCCACGAGAAAGCATTTCTTCCCGCTTGTGCTTGGCAACTTCGACGCCTGCCAGTCCTCCTTCCACTTTTTGTCGTAACTTTTTGGCATATTTTGCCCGTATGTCCACTGACGAAGACGCTGCAGTTGACGGTTGATTTTTTTCTACCGATTTGCCATGTGTTTCTCCTTGATGCGTAATATTTTCTTTTCTTCTTCCGTGCATCAAAAGAGACAAATCGTCCTCCTCTTCTTCTTTTGAAAGCTTCCCTTGTTTTCCTTCATGGCTATTTTCCAAAGAAACTCCTAATAATTTAGCAAAGTGTTCCACCGCGTCTATTTTGGGCTTGACAGTGTTCCTTGTTAATATCGTTTCTTGTTCGGTTGGTAAATTATTCTCCTGTTTTTCAGTCCGTGAAAGCATATCGGACCGTTGCATTTCGATTGATTTTGTGATGAGATCAAAGTCGAGTGCAACTGCCCTTATTTTATTGTTCTTCCCGGTATCTAATCTTGTCGAGGTTTGGCTTGCAGCGGCTACACCTCCCATGTCTAGCATGGAACTGTATCGTCCCCGGCTAAGGAGAATTTTTGTAGTTCGAATCATCTGATTTTCCTGTGTAGTGCCGGTGGAACTATTTGATGCATTATTTATTATGGAACTATTTGTTCCATTATTTTTTGTTTTTTGATGAAGAAAGATATAAGAGTCCAAAATAATGGCTCCCGGTACCCCCCCCCCTGTTGTATGTACCCATCCATACTACGTGTACGTAAGTCTGCACTGCAATGAAGGCATGTGTACTGTCCTATTAATAGCGATAAACAGGTTATTCATCAATTACAATCATGATACAACATAAGTAACAAAACGCATCAACTTTGTATTATTTTAATCACTTCTGGTGCGAGTGGCGTATTGAATGGACCTTTTACAAAGTTTGGTTTACCATATCAGCATTAATCTGCTTTACTGGTCATGGCTGCTGCTGGTTGTGTAGTAATTGTTCTTGTTGTGCTTATCTACTAGTAGTACATTCCAACACCATAGTAGTAGTAGTAGTACTAGATACTGCTATCCTGAGGACAATATACTATTAGATTGAATCTCTTGTAATATTCTATATGCTTCTTCTTTTTCTGTCATTAATGACTCCAAGGAAACACCTCTACTACTTTTTTGGTTCAGCAGCTTTTTCCTGTTGCCACCTCCCTTGGATTTAGCATTTTTGACTTCTTCTGCTGCACCAGTACCAGCAGCTGGTACTAGTGCTGATGATCTTTGTTGGTTTTTGCATTTCTTTTCAAGTTTTTGACATTCTAATGGTCCCATCACTCTAATAGAACATGATTGCTTGGTTTTGCTCATGGTTTCTATATTTTGTTCTGATTGGGGATGAGTAGACATGATACGTTTTGAAATGAAAAATGAAGAGGACTTCTTGTGATGATGCTGATGTTCTTGGCCACCACTCCTATCACTTCTTCCATTAGTAGCAGTAGCAGTAGTAGTGTTACCATGAGCAGTAATTCTTCTTTCCAGCTTTGGTAAATAGCTAGTCCTAGGACTAGTAGTAGTAGCAGGAGGAGCATTACTAGTATTAGATAATGTTGAGGAGGGGGACACCAGCACTCCCATGGATATTTCTGTTGTCATGATTGTTGAGGATAAATGTGAACTAATCTTTGTCCTGTCAGTAGGAGGTACTAATAACTCAGATGTTTCTTGATAGTTTGTTGAAGATGATGATGATTCTTCGTTGTTGCAAGAAGTCCCCATATACATTCCATGATCATTTAGTCTGCTGCCACTAGTAAGAACAGCATAATTGTCTTGTATTTTTTTGTTACTGACAGCACTTCTTCGTCGGATGTTTTTATTTGCTTGAGCTATATGCTCTCTTCTAGCTTCCAATTCAATACTAGCAATGCTTCCGCCAGTATTACCACTAGTAGTACTAGTATGGTGATGATCCGAAATACTTAGCCTCAAACCAGACTTTGTTTTTTCATATGAAGGCACCACTATATTTCTCAAATCAAAATCCTTCTTCTCCTGTTGTTGTTCAGCATGGGGGCTGCTATGATTAGTGCTAGATTGAATTGCTTTCTGCAGTTGATAGTACTGACAGTGAGAATCTCTCACACCACTACCACAACTAGCAGCCCTGCTTTGATGTTTATGTTTGTTGCTGCTATTCTTCAGTTGACTGCCCAGTGTTGATTTAATTGATTTCAATCTCATTTTCCTTTTACGCTCACTTTCCTCAACAAACTTGGACATGCATGGCCCTCCAAATGATTGTGCTGCCCTTTCTTTCATCCATCTTTCCATGATGACTGCTGGACTGTGGTGTGGGTTATTGTGGATGCTGTTAGTATATTAATGAAAAATGATGTTAGTCTTCTTGTTGCTGTTTTGTTCTTCTTGATTCTTTGACTTGAGTTGTTGTTGTTGTAGTACAGCGAGAGAGAAGAAAGGAAACTTTGCAACAGCCAACAGCAAGAAGCACGGGGATAGCAGCAAGAATATGTGGAAAGAAACGCTGTGGTTGTGCTTACTAGTAGTGGGAGCAACAAGAGAAGAATAAGGATTATGATGAGTGACACCGCCAACAGCAGCCACGTGCAGTCACAAGAACAACAAGAAGTACAGCAGCACCGGCAGAATCACCAACAGGACCAGTCACCAATAGCATTGTTCAGTTCTTGGTGCTTGCTGGTGGTGGTGGCTTCTCCCAATCTTGACACATTCAATCACTAATGACCAATTGATCATGATTGGGTAATTTATCACTATTTCACAAAGATGTTAATACAAAATAGAAATGATTTTTTGTATGGGAATTTGAAAGAACAATGCATAAAAATACAGAAAGAGTAATACAAATGGAGGAGGATATCAATTCTCGATTCTCATTTGCGTACACTCAACCATCTTGTAGTCGCACAGGTTAATAGAACCGCTGTATACAAAAAAACAAAAAAGATCTTTTTCATCTCTCTTGATTAATTCATGACATAAACATAAGTAACCAACCAACAAATACCGGTATCTGTTTCTCATTGCGACCCAAAACAAGCATCGACAATATGGCAAGCTACAGGAGAGATGCAGATGCCAATCGCAACGCTCTCTTTGGATCCTCCGCATCGTCATCCTCCCGAGCCGGTGCCTCCCTTCGCAACTCCACCGCCCCTTCTTCTTTTTCCTCCACTAATGCCGCCCCGTCCCCGTCTACCAATGCCCACACACTTCTTCGATCCAGCGGTGCTCCTCCCCAACGTCGCCCCTCTCCCTTATCCAATGCGCTCACAGGACAGGCCCGCATCGAAAAACTCCAAGAAGCACAAGAATGTCAAAAAAAGGCCAAAAAGGCCCTTCAAAAATCGCTCTTTTCCTCCCCGGATCCTGTCTCCGCTGCCCTCTTTTACCATCGTGCAGCGGAAGCTTACAAACAATGCGGAGGGGAAGATCGTATGGAACGATTGCATCGTGTTGCCAGTGCGGAATGTCATATGAGTCACGGTGCGTATGCGATTGCCGCGGGGGATTATGTCCGTGCAGCAGAATTGATGGCGAAGAGTGGTGAGAAGGAGGGGGGGGACGAGACAATGACAATTGAAGACAAGAGGAGGGAGTGTCATGATTTGTACGAAAATGCGTCAAAGGCTTGGAGAGAACAGGGGGAAATGGGACGAGCAGCGGATTGTCTGTTACAGAGTGGTTTTGCCTTGCTGATGAGTGGAGGGGAGGGTCAGGGCGTCGAGGGCGACGAAGAAGATGATAGTTTGGTTGTATTAGGTGGCCAAAGGTTGATGGGTATGAAACGTATTGCATTGGAGGCAATTGAAGCGGCGGTGGAGAGTCATGTACCGGACCCTCTAAACCGTTACAAACATTTTCGTCAGACGGGAATCAGTATGTTTGTCAACCCAGAAGAGGCTGGTGATAGCCTTCAGAAAGATGATATCCCCAACAATGACGAAGAGACTCGAAGCATATGTCTTGCTCACATGGTCAAATCAAGCTTTGCTCATGAAACTGTAGCACGTGCCGTGGAGAAATTTGCCGAATATGGTGAATACAAAAGTGCATTGTACGCTGCGGGCGCTGTAACGGCATTGTTGGAACACGATGGCTTTTCTACTATTTCACTGTCTCGTGCCTATTGTGTGGAAACCATTTTAGCACTCGCCATTGGAGATGTAGTCGCAGCGGATAAATACTTTTTAGAAGTTCATTTGCAAAACAATCACTATTTGACTTCCAGAGAATGCAAGCTGGCAGAGGATTTGATTCGTGCCGTCAAGATGAGGAATGACGAGGATTTGGAAATAGCGAGAAATACCAATGGAGAAAATAGGGCTGCTTTGTCGAATTTGAATCCCATGTTGCGCAATGTGGTGGCAACATTGAGGATTAGTGGAGTGGCAAAGTCAATGGCTTCGACGTCGTCCACTGGCAAGGTGGCAGAAACAGAAGCAACAGTGACGAAAGTTCATGATTCAAATGCACATGATGATTCTACTCCTAAAATTGCAGCTGGTGCTGAAAACTTGGATAATGAATTGGATGATTTAATGAAGGATATGGGTCTTGCATCAGACAACGAAGAAATAAATGATGACGACGACGACGACGATGATGACATTGATCTTCGATGAATCTCGGAATACAAAGTACGACCTTCCATGCCAACTTGAGTTACATGGACAGTTATATTACAAGTTGCTTATGGTCTTAATTGCAAGATGTTTTGCCCAACTGCGTTGTTTTATTTTTAATTATTAATTAACAAAGCTTTCTGTGAATTATTGTTCTCCATCTTGTTCCCCCCAAGGTACCCCGCGTACAGTAGTATAGTACTGTACATACGGCTCGTTGCTCGCAATACACAGCACACACATACCTCGTGCGCGCATCCAAAACCACGAAATCGATTACCAGTACTCTGTAACATCACCATCCTTTCCAGTTCATCCTTTACTTCATCTCCCTTCCGACGTTGAAACCGACGCAACACAAACAAAGAAAGAACTTCCTTCCTCTCGTCCGTCATGAGCTCCTCCCAGGAAAAGGCATCAAGTCACCCTCCCTGCCGCATCTTGATGCGATCCAAGGATGCAGTGGAACTTTTCCGAGTCGATGAACCCAATACTGCTGCGGCATCCGGCGTCTCCCAACCCAATAAGAGCACTACTGACACACCCAACGAAAAATGCGTCACACTGGCAAGAGGAATGAGCACTCTTCACTCCTTCTCACGTTCGGGATCCAAACTCCTCGTCCATCTTCCCTCCTCCGGAGTCAAACTCTTTGACCTCACCAAAGTGTCCAACGACGAACAGGCCGCCTCGTCTTGCATCACATTGAAGGATACCAAAGGAGTGCAATTCATGGGATTTTCGACTAGGGGGAGTTACATTTTGACATGGGAACGGCCCCTCAAGGCAACGTCGGCGGCGGGAGAGGGACAGGCGGCGGGCGGCGGCAACCCCCCTCCCAATCTGAAAATATGGAGCAGTATCACGGGAAAGTTTTTGCATGGGTTTTCCATGAAGACCTGTAAGAGAAGTCAGTGGCCGCCTGTGAAGTGGACTCATGATGAGAAATTGGCGTTGCATCTCGTAACGAATGAGATTCATGTGTACCGTGGTCATTCATTTGTAGAGGAGGAACAAGTGAGGTATATTGATAAAGTTCGGTGTAAGGATGTGACATCGTTTAGTGTTCCAGAGAGTTTTACTCCTTCTCTTGTGAATGTGGGGCAGGAGGATAAATATTTCTTGTCGACATTTGTGGAAGAGGCCAAGGGCAATCCTGCCCGTATCTCATTATTGAGATATCCTGACAGGTGCGGTGAAGTTGAAAATCCAAAGTCTGGATCGTTGCTTGTGAGTAAATCCTTTTACCAGGCAGAAGATTGTTCTGTCATGTGGAGTCCAAAGGGAGATGCAGCCCTGATCTTGACGACTACGACTGTGGATACGAGTGGAAATAGTTATTACGGTTCGACAAATTTGTATCTATTATTAAGTGAAAGTAAGACGGGACTGGATGGAGATGCACTGTCGGTTCCTCTTCCTGGATCTGGTTCTGTATCGGACGTTGCATGGATGCCCAATGCTGGAAAGCCACCTGTGTTTTGTGTCATTTCGGGAAAGATGCCAGCTATGGCATCTCTTCATAACGGTACCACGGCAGAACCCATCTTTTTGTTTGGTCATGGACATCGGAATACGATTTCGTGGTCGGATCATGGTAGATTTCTTACTTTGGGAGGGTTCGGTAACCTTGCCGGCGGTATGGACTTTTACGATCGGAACAAATTGAAAAAGATACCTCAGTACGATCCAAGGACTGGGGCGGATCTTGGATCGAATGGCAATACGGCATCTTGTACTGTGGGATATGGTTGGTCACCCAGTTCTCGTTACTTCTTGGTCAGTACGACAACTCCTCGTATGAATGTGGACAACGGTGTGAAATTGTACAAATACAACGGATTGGAAATTCGGGATACGACTATTGTGAGTTGGGACAATTCCAACTTTGCGCCGGATCGGTTGCTTGCGGCAGAGTTTGTGCCGGCGAGTCCTGGTGCGTATCCGGATCGTCCACAGTCTCCACCGCCTAAGCGGAAAGAGGGGGAGGCGACGAACGAGGAGGGGGTGTCTGCCGTTGTTGCACCGCCGGTGGTTGCTGCATATGTGCCACCTGTGGCAAGGTATGTTCCTCCAGGAGCTAGGAATGGAAATGGTAGTGGTGGAATGAGTCTAGCAGAGAGGATGAGGAAGGAAAGGGAGGGAAATATGATGGGAGCGACCAAGGTCATTCCTAAGAGTATGGTTGCTTCGGGAGATCGAAAGAAGTTACCTGTTGGACTGGCACCTACGAATGATGGAAAGTCAAAGAATGCGCTGAGAAAAGAACGTCAGAAGCTTGCAAAGCTCAAGGCAGAACAGATGGAACGTGAGGAGAAGGAAAGAAAGGAACGAGAAGAGAAGGAAAGGATGGAGGCTGCAGCGAACGATCCCGCAAAAAGAGCAAAGAAACTAAACAAGATCTTGAAGCAAATAGCTGAATTGAAAGCCAAAGATCCTTCCACATTAAATGACGACCAAAAGGCTAAAATTGCCAGTGAAGCGGAAGTGCTAAGGAAATTATCGGAGCTCAATGTTTGAGGATGCCAGATGCTAAATTATAGTCTTAATATGTTTTCCTAAATAGCTGAATTGAAAGCCAAAGATCCTTCCACATTAAACGACGATCAAAAGACTAAAATTTCCAGTGAAGCGGAAGTGCTAAGGAAATTATCGGAACTCAATGTTTGAGAATGCCAGATGCTAAATTATAGTCTTACTATGTTTTCTTATTTGATTGGATTCAAATTTGCAAAAGAAGATTGCACGATATCTAAACTTTTCACATGATGCTGTTTTTTCCTACTACTTGTCTCACTCGTGTTGTTGTTGGCAACTTGTCTTGCATGAACTCTGTTGTATCGTTGAATAGGTCCGTTGAATAGGGCAGACATTGAATTCACATTCGAAGCTTGATTCTCGTGGTTTTCCTTTCCCTCTCCGTCGCTTGTTACTCGCAGCTTCGGCAATCTAGAACTAGTTGATAAAGGTTCATCTTCCTTCGATACAATCGAAGATATCATCCCAATACCACCCAACTTCTTCTTTGTCCCTTCCTTTTTATCATCGTCTGTAGCGATTTTGCTGTTGTTATTAGTATTACCGAACCTTTCTTTCAAATTTTGCTCAAATTTTTGTAATTTCCTCTCAATGTCGTCATCAATTTCTTTTTCCCTCAACTGAAAATCCTTCCTTTCATTTTCTTCTAAAAAACGACGGTACGATCGAATGGCCTTTGCGTCTTTGAGTGGTGGCAGGGCATCTTCTTGTGCTTTTCTTTCCCTTTTACGTTTTTCTCGTTCCAATTCAACTCGTTTCTGTATTTCTCTCTCTTGTATCATCTCTTTCACTCTTTTCTTTTCGGTTTCTGTCAAATGATCCATGAAATTTTCTGTTTGGGTCCCATCTTCTTTGTACTCCTTTTTTGATGGAAATGTTTCATTATTATTATTATTTTGAGTAGTTTGTTTTTCCTCATTTTGGGATTGTTGCTTCGTTTTGCTTCCTCGTTGTTGTGACTTTTGTTGTGCTTCCTGTTGTTGTTGTGAAGGGGGGGACAAGATGACACATGATAATGGCCCATGAGAGGACAATGATGTTGCAGGACAAAAGTACTTGAATCGTTGAGAGCCGCTCACATTGTAATTAAATGATGAATGTCTCAAGCGAATATCAAAATTTCCCATGTTTCTTCGTTTTGGCTATGAAAAATACAGAAATAAAATACAGAAATGTGAGGAGCCAAGGGAAAGTGAAAACTCCTCTGAAGGTTAAAATCACCGTTATGGGAAAAACTGAAAAAAGAAGAAAGGAGAAAAGGAGAAAACAGTGGTGAGTTGAGGGCTGATAGCTGACTTCTGACTGTTAATTGCTTTTATTGCGTATTGCGATAAAAACATGATAAACAAGAAAAAATGACAATGTACCATTTGCTCACAAAACTGTTGTTCTTCTTCTTTTGCTTCTTTTTATTTCCGTTGAATTCACAGCGGCATGTTCATGCAAAAGAAGATACATGCTCCGCAGAAGGTGAACAACACCGTAGCTGCCAAAGTGCTGATGGTATGTTTGAACTCATCTTGGCACAAGATCATGAAAGAATAGACGCCTTCATCCCCCCGTGTATTTCTGAAATTAAGAAAAGAGGGGGGCATCGATGCTGGCATAAACACAACACATTTCTTGAGCACTTACTTGGTGTCCACGATATTCTACGACTGTGGGGCGAAAATGAAGTCACGGGTAGAGTCGGCCTTTTTCACTCGGCTTATTCCAATAGTTATGTGAATTTGGCATTATTTGATCCCAACAATGAGGCAGAAAGGGATATCATGAGGTCATTAGTTGGAAGTATGGCGGAAGAAATGGTGTATCTTTTTTGTATCATTGATCGACAGAGAGTTGTGGTGGACACACTTTTGGCTCAGGGTTTCATTCCGTCAGAGGGTCTTGACGTACCGCACTTGCGAGATGAAAATAGGACTGTTCACTTGACAGCTGAAGTCCTGAGGCTTTTGGTAGTTTTTACTATGGCTGATGTGGCGGATCAATATTTTGGGTGGCAAGATCAACTCTTTGGTGGGGAAGCCATGGTAAATTCCATGTTGCTTCCGGGAGAGGATAGGTTGTCGGAACATGATAGTGAGGCTCTTTGGCCAGGTCCTTCCCGACCTGGACTATGGATGAGTTACGTTTCACAGCTTGGTATGGTTGCCAGAACGTATCAAGGCGAAGGTTCTGGTATTCTTCGTGCACCGCCAGTATTCAACAATTGTACTCAGGTGATTTCTCGCGAGATGGAGGCAGCGGCAATAGAATTGTATTGGGATGTCGTATCTGGCAAGACATATTCATATGAAGATACTGTAGATAAGCTTGAAATGGCAGCACAGTTGAACCCATGGTTTTTTGAATGTCATGTTTTATTGGCACAAAAGTTTCTGCACCAGAGTCAATACAAAAAAGCAAGAGATTCGGCAGAAAGGGCACTGGAGTTACAAACACTTTGGGGAACAGCCTATGATAAGAGGATGTCATTCCCTGCATGGGTTGCTTGGACTCGAGTCCTGCATGCTAGAGCAGATAACGAAGAAGCTTGGCCGAAAAACTCTTGGGAGGTGAATAATTTTGGAATGGTGTTCTGATTCAGTATTATTATTAAACTCAAAACACTTTAGTGCTATTCTGAGGTTGTTTTTTCTTCTTGTTCTTAAGTTTTTTCAGCGTTTCAACGTCAGGAAGGATCCCATGTCCAGGTTTTGTTGGATTTGCAATTGTTTCTGGCCGTGCTAATTTTAAAAAGTCAGACAAAGTTATTTTTCCATCTCCATCGTGATCGCCATGCTTTATGAGGCACTTCAATTCGTCGTCGTCTAGTTCTCCGTATCCCAAGTTAGCAAATATTTTCTTGAGTCTGTCTTCAGAAATGTAACCGCGACTAGTTGGATCTAATATCTGAAAAGCGCCAATAACCGGATCTGTCACTACTGTATTGTTTTCTAAAAATGATTTCACCTCTTCAACTGTTAACTCATCCTTGTCGGAAAAGATTATGTCGACGTCTTTTTTTGAAATGTTCTTGCAGAGGTTTTTGAACGTGTTGATCACGTCAGCCTTTCTTAGCTTCCCATTTTTGTGACCAAAGAATTCAAATGCAGCAACAATATCTTCGTCTTTTACTTCGATGCCTCCTTTGGAATTCCTTGGTACTCGGTTGAGCTCGATGACAGCCTTGCGCCCGACAAATCGTTGCTGCTTCATGAACAATTTGCTAATCATGAATCGGAAAAGGCGATTGAAAATAGAAATGGAAAAATAGTTTCGTGAACCGCGACTTGAGGACGATTGCATAGATTTATGTTCAAAGTGTTATACCTGGGATAACCAAGAAATGGCATTTATAAACGAATGATCAAGAAGTGGCATCAATAACCAATATATTAGAGATTTTAGTGATAACCTTGAACTTCATGTATAAATATCCATAGGATCGTCCTCTATCATCTGGGATAGGCGCTTCTTGAGACGTGATATATCAGATGCAAGTGGAACCGTCGCAACAAAATCAACATCTGTGGGGACAATGTGAATACCGAGATATTCTAATAGATCGGGGCCATACACTGTTGACGTAAGCTTATCAAATACTTTGTTACTGAATTTCATAGTCCTAAACTTCGGGTTTGATGGGTGCTTCTCGATATTGTTGATGTACTTGAGTAGCAATGAAGGTAACTCCGGGTTAATATTTTCAGGCACGAAGGGCGATTGTTTGGTTTTCTCTGCGTCGTCCGAAATTTGCATTCCCTTCTTCGACTGCATTTCTTCAATCTCTTTCGCCACCTGTAGAATAGCCTTCGACGCTGCAACATTAGGAGCTATACCCTTTTCAACAAGCTCAGAAAAAATCTGTTTGATTCTTTCGGCCTGTTCTTCCTTTGAAATTTCTATACCGGGATTATCTATTTGTCCATCACTCTCAACATCCATACCCGTTTCCTTTGGGTCGGTTGTTACATTCTTGCAAGAAATCATCAACGTGTCGAATAATTCTTTGCTGTCACTCGGTATTCTTTCAAGCCACTTCATAAGTAAGTTTTCAATTGCATCATCACCATATTGACACGCATTACTGATTTCAGTACGACTAATATCTGGCGAGACGACCACATTTCCACTAATCACATCAAGGACGACAAGTGCCGGAATGCCTTGGACTCCAAATCTACGAAGATGAATTATTGAATTCATTTGTAAGCTATGCCACACACAGTGATATCAGGTGATGGTATTGATTATATAGATCAGTGCTTACCTTGTCGACGTGAAACTTCTAATGGCCGAATTCTCATAAGGCACAGCGAACCATGGCATTTCCTTGAAATAATTTTGGAAACTGATAGAATCACGATCTGAACTGACGAACACTACCTCTAATCCATACTCTGGAAATACATTTTTCAATTGTATGTACATTTCAGAAAGCATGGGTGTGAATTTCCTACATGGTGGACACCTATTATCAAATATTGTGCGAGTCAAAATCAGATGTTACTATTTCCATTTATAAACAGAAAGTAATGGCGCTCCGTGAGTGAGGACTTACCAATGTGCACTAAAGTAAAATGCAATAAGACGAGACTTGGATAACGTGGGAATGGTTTCCACACAAGTAACTTTTCCGCTGTCGTTGTGAATGAGGTTATTTCCCATTAACTCACCGAACAAATCCTCATTTACTGGTAACTCAAAATCATAGGAATCAGAATCGTGACTGTCTGTGGCTAAAGATTCCGGAACAAAATGAAACGTCTTCCAACTGTTCAATTCATCAAACGTTGTACTTGATACTTTTCCAAATGGATAGGAAGATTGATCAATTAGATAAATGGGCAAACCTTGCTTCGAACAAAATCCAATGCATGGCTTGGAATTTTGCATGGTGTTGTTTTCTTCACTTTGCATATATCTCATGAAAACTTCTTTTTTTACTTTGAATGATGCCGTTACTTGCGATACTAGAGGCATGATGGTTTCTGGTAGGCGCATCAATAGTTTGGATGGAACAACGTTATTTTCGTTTTTGAGGCGTAATTTTGTTACGTCCCTGAGATCTTCGGTACTCAGGACAATCGCATTGGTTGTCCTGGATTCTATCTTTTGTTGAGTATCCATATTATTCACCATATCCGATACATGTCCCGCTTCACCTCGAGACATTCTCCACGACAAAGATCCACTCTGTCGACCTTCACTATAATCCGTTGCATCCCAAGATGTGATTAATTCTGTAGCCTCCAAGAATTTCCTTTCGATACTTAGACGTCGATCTAATTCTTCCAAATGCTTGGAAGATAACCTCTGGGTGTGACGAAGTTCGGTATTAAACTGCGCTAGAATCATTTCCGACAAACCATCTCCACCGGGACAAACACTTTTGCGCCTTTGTTGAAACTCTACTGTTTTGAATTTCCTAGTATAACGCCTCGTCACATCCACCACACTATCGACTGTAAAGGCCAATATATAATTCAGATCCTTACCCCATCCCTTTTCATACATGGAAGGGGCATCAATGACCCCCTCACAGCTATCGCACATGATCCACCGTCCCAATCGTTGACTATACACTTCGGTCCATACGTGATCCGTAAAATCTGAAATGTATCTAGTTTCAAACCCAGCAGCTCTGCAAAAGAGTCCAAACAAATTCGCATACTCTCCACACCGCCCTCTTTTCGTCTCCAATAATTTACGAGGATGGTTATACCTTGGAAAAAGAGTCGTCTCCGCATTGCACGTGGGGCACCAGTACACTTCGACGCGACCGGCCAGTCCCTCTTTTTCCTCCGGCGTCATGGCCCCTCTCACATGGCGACATTTCGTATTGGAAGAACCGCACAGTTCGCACGGAGGATTATTGACCCACGTCATCATTTGTTTGAAATACAGAGTCAATCTCTTCAAAAGTAAATCGTCTCCCTTATAGTTGACGTCATCTTCTTTTGCATAGGGACTGTCGCAAATGCGCTCTTTTTCCAAATGATAAAATTGGTCAGGATAGAGGAGATGAAATGGAATTTGTGCTCGGCATTCCTTAAGGAGCTGTTCCTCAGCTTCCCATTGCTTCACGGTTGCTATTCCAGCTTTGATTCTGGAGGTGAGATTGTCTGCCATGATGATTGATGTTATTTCCTTTCCTTTCTTCTTGTTATTTATTGCTAACTCTACACTTCGTATTTAGTTGTGTGTATTTGTGCTTTTTTATGTCATTACTCACTACAAGCTACAAGCCCCCTCGAAACTTAACCATGTGGCATGTGGGGAGTGGAGTGAATAGAAAAATAGATAGAGAAATAATGGACACTGTCGACAAGCAGTTGTACTTGAACAGCGAGCAGGAGCACAATACGTAAAGTAAGTATTGTAGGGGACATAGTGCAGGACATTGTATCGCAATTTTCAGCGAAGAGTTTCTGCTAAAAAAGCCATTTGTGATCGCCTTCAGACAAAAAAAGACGGAAACGAATGTCACTCGCCGAAAAAGTTTCGTTTCTGTGTGGGAAAGTCACAGGAAACCTCAGGAAACCATGCACACAAAATCCCTCACCTGCGATAGAAAAACTCTGTGTGTGCGTTGCGGGTGGATCATTCCTAGATTGATGGAGTAATTGAATAAAGAATGACACCAACAATTGACATTTCGAAATGGAACGAAGTACGGAAAGTAGATCAAGACGGTGTTCTTGTTCAACATAATTGGGGAGAAATTCCAGTGCAGCATGGCATGATGTTTTTCCCATCACCGCATCAGCACCATCATGTTTTGACCGTGGCACCTTCTTTGCAGATGTCCTCACATCCGCAGCAGCAAGATCAGCAGCAAATTACTTTTCTGACTCCAACTACTCCAACTATTAACTTACCAGTCGTAGACAATCAGCAGGCACAGTACATGTCGTCAGAAATTAGAATGTTGGAGAGAGAATTCCCTATGATGTACACATTGCTAGTTCAGCAACAGACAGTCATCGAACAGCAACGAGTCCAGCTTGAAAATGCAACACAAGAGATTGCACATTTAAGTACGAAACTTTCACGTCTACAAACATGTCAGACGCCACACAAGGATAAAGTTCCTCCCGTCATCTTGGTTGAGAAAGATGGGCATTCGTTGACTTCCGACAAAGGTGGGACCTTGACATCGTCATCCGTTGTGAAGAAAAAGGGGCAATATTCTCCTCCTGTTGTAACAACGGACTCGGATCACTGCGATAGTCTACCGTTGAAGAAAAGGCGTAGATCTAATGACACAAACAAGCAAAATCTTTCCAAGGTTCTTCGAATATTGGAAGCTGCAACAACATCGTCTGCATAAATCTAGAAATATGTACATGAAAACTTTTTCAGGAAGATATTATTGATACGAAATTATACACACATCTAATCAACATAAAAAACATTAGTTGACAACACTTTTATTTCATAGAAAAATTAAACATCTCTTCCAGACTGCCAGCTTTGTTCGACTATTACTCTCATTACTGGTTTTATGCGCTTGTCCTCGACACTCTTACTTTCTTTGGTACGATTATCAATTGTACCATCTCCCGCTGGAGTTTTTACCTTCTTTCTTTTCCCTTTTGGTTTTGCTTCAACGACATTTGCTCTCCACGACCGTGGTAAGTCACGAAGTTCCAATAATGACAGTGGTTTCTTCATCTTGCCATGTCTGGCATTCTGGCTATCCTTGAGTAAACTAGATAATAATTTACCAGGCAAAGCCCTGCGAATTTCATCAAATACCAATCCATTCACAAGACCATTATCGATGCACTTCCGAAACACATCAGATGCCATATTATTCCTCACCTTTCCTTTTGGGACAAGGTTGGCTATGCACTTGAGGAGCATGCCATAGGTGACAGCATCAGGTCTGACAATGGTTGACTTTCGCATTTCATTGAATAGACGAACAGCAAGACTGAGAGCCTGCTTTCTTTCGTGGTCTTGCGTGAATGCTGAAAAGGCACATGCATTGAGCACTGTATTGTACGTTACTTCATTAGGCTTGATACTTTGCAAGCCAGTAGAATCGTACAACTGCACCATTTTTTGTAGAATCAAGTAAGCTTTCTCAGCTTTCCCAGGCTCCTTACTTTTAGCCCAGACATCCAAGCATGTTGAGAAACTAATGACATCTGGTTGGATGGATTCATTTCCAGATTGGATCATATATGTCAGTATCATATCGGCCCTCTTGGCTGCACCTGGTAATGAACTCTTGGAATAAGCCTTGAGCACTTGGTTATATGTCATGGTGTTGGGAGCAATGCGTCCATTAGACGTGGATGCCGCAATCTCCATTTTCTTCAACACTCTTTCCGCTGCCTTGGCTGCATTCACATGGCCAGAATTGGCGTGACAATTAATTACAGAATTATATGTAATCGTATCTGGACCTGCTTGTCCTCCTGTCTTTTCTTTCTCTTCCATTTCAAACAACAATTCTTCTGCTCTTGTCCCAGCAATAGGATCCTTAGATCTAGCCCATGCATCCATCACAGAGTTATACAGTACAGTATCCACCTCAAGCTCCTTGCAATATTCGGATGACTCCCCTTTGTCCTTGGCCCCCATCTGTTTCCGAAACTCAACCATCCTTCGAAGAATAAACTGTGCTCGCTCCGCATTTTCCTTCCCACTCACCTGCCCCCGTCCAAATTTTGCCCTCGCCCAGGCATTAATTACAGTCGCAAACGAATAAGACGTTGGCTGCACCTTGATATTCCCCCTTGTCCTCAAATACTCCATCTTTTCCAAAATTTCTTCTGCTCTCTTTGCAGCCTCCCTCGTCCCCTTTCGAGCCCAAGCATTTAACACAGCATCGCAGGTGATGGAAGTCGGTGCGAGTGCCTCATCCAATGTCCCATCCTCCCTCTGTGCCCTATCCATCATGAGATACAATAATCTTTCTGCATTTTCTGCAGAATGGGCATGATGGCTCTTGGCGTAAGCATCAATTACTTCTGTGTAAGTAATAACCGTAGGTCTAATATCTTCATCACCCGATTTTTGGTAGAGATCTTCCAATTTGTTTAAAATTTTCTCTGCCTGTACTGGGTCACCCAACTTGCCATGAGCCCTTATTAATAGGTTATACTGCATGATTTTAGGTTTGTAGTCTTCATGTTTCTCCTTCCGATACAACCTTTCAAGACGATCAATATTCTTCTGGGCTGTGATGATGGCAGTTGAATTTTTATCTTGTAGGAGTGTTTCAATGTCTTGCATCATGAGAAATTTTAATTTTTTGATTTGAGCCTTACTCCGTGGCTTTTTCACTTGAGCATCGTTTGGTAGACTACCATGTGAATTGTTCTTCTCTGTGAAAATTTCCATTTGGTCTATTGTTTCTGTTTCTTCTTCGTCTCCTTCCCCTCCTTTTTGTGTTTGGAAATCTTCATCGTGATCTAAAATATTTGACAGTGTGTTGGAGAGTGACATATTTTCAGACAATGGGGACGAGAAGGCATCTGCAGCAGGGTGGTGATGATCCCTAACATCATCATGATATTTGTCTCCTCTTTCGTCCTTGTTGAGATTCGTGTCCTTCTTTTTCCTTTTCCTTTTGATTGTTTCTGAACAATCTAATGAACTTCCATTGTCATTACTTGATGATAAGGAATAGAAACGAGAAAAAGAATGGTAAGAAGATCCTTTACTACTACATGCCAGAGAGGTCGAGAGATGATCTCTGAAGGTATGAAAGTTACGATCTATTGAGGGCTTCTCGTGAACATGAATGTTGAATGAGCTACATGGCTTTGTGAAGAAGACCAAGAGACACAAAGGTATAACACTGGTATTGACATGGGCGTTGTTGCAGGGTTTCATTTCTCATTTCTTGGAGCAACCAAAACATATAAATGATAATGTAAATTGTAACTTGTATATGAAGTGTGATGTGATGGTCATCACCGTGACATATCTGCCCTGTTGCAGTAATTAATTAATACACGCACGAAGTTCTTTACTACTACACGTACGGTACAGAAGATAACGGTAACGTACATTTTCACTCCATTTACCCCCCCCCCCCCTCCCGGTCGGTGTGTATCTTTTTCAACAACTAAAATCTTTCTCATCATCACCGCACTGCACACCACACACCGCAAAATCGAACGACCATTGACTCTTGTTATTATTATCAATTGATTCAATACAGAAGGAAGCAAAACAATAAACCAAACGTACCAACCACTAAACCTATCTCTACTTAGCTAGCAACGTATGCATTAATTGGCCAGACTTAGAAAGATGTCATCTTCCTCTTTGCTTCGTCTTCCCCTTAACTATAATCGCCATCATGTTACTAGATCTTCCATAATCAGCAGTAATAGCCAGTTGCTTCCCATTCAACTTTTAGTGGACGCAAGAAGCCATGGCACTTTTGCAAAGACTGAGAATCAACATTCAAGACTCTCACGTCAAAAAACACAAAGTCCGAAGCTACAATATTCCAGTGTCACAATCCTATCCACTTTTCACCCTACTAGTCGATATTTTGGAAGTAAGGCAGGCAAAATGGGAAAACATCTTCAAAATTTAGATGAAATGGCCCACGAAAAATATCGCAAACAAAAAAAGAACAACAACAAACAGCAAAAGAGCTCAGCTACATCTTCCACTGATGCATTCACCTCGGATCAGCAGCCTATACCAGATTTCACACTTCATCACCAAGAAGACGAAAACGAAACAAAATTCGAACACGGTGGCATTGACGAACCCCCCAAACTTCCCACGAAGGAAGATGTCAAACAGCGCATGATGAAGGTTGTCCATGCCATGGAAGAGTCCTTCCGATCCATCCGTGGTGCCGAAGCCTCTCCCGAACTTTTCGATTCGGTCCAAGTCAAGGCATACGGAAGCATGACCCCCCTGAATGTTTTGGCTCAGGTGGTAATTAGCAGTCCGACCATGGCGAACATTACTTGCTTTGATCCCGATACGACTAATGCAGTGAGGGATGCAGTGAGGGATATGCCAGGGATGAATTTCAATCCGAGGGTTGAGGAGGGGACGATCATTGTTCCGATTCCGAGGGTGAGTATGGAGACAAGAAAGGCGCTTGTGAAGCAGATTGGGAAAGTTGCCGAGAGTACGAGGCAGAGAGTGAGGAGGATACGAAGGGCGGCACAGGATGTGATCAAATTAGGGAAGGATGGGAAGCTTGGGCCGGGGATATCGGAAGATGATGCCTTTCGGGCGGCCAAAGAGATTGATGGAGTGACAGAAGAGTGTATCAAAACGTTGAATGATGTGGTGGGAAAGAAGCAGGAGAGTATCTTGACTGATTAGTGAATGTACAGTACTGTCTGCAATACACTATGAGATTACATTTTAACAAAATTTGAATTTCATCATGATTGATTGTTTCTTGAATAAAAGTACACGGGCCTTCATTTAGATCGCTCACTTGGCATGCCGTTTTCAAAAACACAGCGTCTCGTACAGTACATACACAGTACACGTTCATACTAAGGTGACAGTCAGAACCCCTCTCCTTACCCTTTGGCCCCACTTACGCGCACTTCCCGGCTCAAGTGTACGGATATGAGAACACAGAACTCATGCCTTATTATTTAGTTGTTGCATTAGAGAGTTGAACATCAAAACACAAATGAAAGCTTGTTCAGGCTTCGATTAAAAGGATGGGCACATAAAATGGCTGCAATCTATAATCCATATAACACCATGGGAACTCATTTATTCAAGAAGATATTTATCAAAATTATACTCATCTCACTCGTTATTGATCACTTTTACATCCCTCATCGTATTTGCCCCCCTTTCAATATTTCGGTAGTTGTTGCTGCCTTGAGTTCGCCAAGCTACTCCAGCAGTAGCAGCAGCAGCAGCAGCAACCGCAACTCCTTCCCAAAAATTTCAAGCATTGCCATTCTGACAAGTGGCGGAGATTGCCCATCTCTCAACGCTTGCATTCGAGCCATATACAAAACGGCCCAATTGCAAAATATTCAAGCAGTGGGTCTTCCAATCGGATTCCCAGGGTTGATACAGAATCCTCCCGTGGCGTTCGAGTTGGACAAATCCTATGCATCGACGGATATGCTGACCAAGGGTGGATCAAGACTGGGTGGTTCGGTTGGTAACGACTATAAAATCATTGATTCGCTATCTTTGGAAGAAAAGGCTTCGAGGATTTCACAGGCATTGGATAATTTAAACATTGACGGTATCATCGCCACAGGTGGTGATACTAGCATGAACCTGATTGCACAAATGCTTCAGGGTAGTCCAAAGGGCAGAAACATTCCATTTGTGGGGATTCCCAAAAGCATTGACAATGATGTACCACGAACGATATATTCGTTAGGATTCCAATCCGCTGTTTCCGTGGCAGCCAAGGCTATTTCATCCGTGAGGGATACTGCTGAAAGCCACAGACGTGTCATAGTTGTGGAGTGCATGGGACGAGACGCGGGGTTTTTAACTATCCATTCGGGTCTTGCGGGGGGCGCTGATGCCATCCTCTTACCCGAATTTCCAATCGACAACGATGCCCTTCTCAACCATGTGCAAACTGTATACAACCAACACAAATGTGCAGTGGTAGCAGTAAGCGAAGCCATTCGTTTGCCACAAAGTGGAGAAACGGCCACTTACACCACTGCAGATGGCAAGACAAGATTGGGTGGGAGTGCGGAAGCTGTCGCTCGTTTCATTTCCGAATCTCTGGATTTGGATGCAAGACATGTTGTTTTGGGTCATACCCAGAGAGGAGGATCGCCCAATGCTTTTGATCAAGTCATGGCCACGACACTTGGTGTACATGCTGTGAATGCCATTTGCAGTGGTCAATCAAAAGTGATGATGGCGTGGAATGGACAAGCAGTAGAATGCATCCCACTGGACAAACTTGCAAATGAACCAAGTAAGAGCGTGACAGTAGACTATCCTGAACTCGTGGCTGCAAGGTGTATGGGTGTCTACTGCGGGACATTTCCATAACACCATTTCAACATTTATTATTCCACCATTAGCTTTTGTTTCTTGGCATTAGCATCTTCTCTTGTAAACCATGCAAATGAGTTATTGTCGACAAAATCCTTTTCTTGATGATTGTCTATATTCTCATCCTCATCATCGTCCGTGTTGTGATTATTGTTGGAACCTTCTTCCATGGCTTCGGATTCAATCCCTTCCAATTCCATTGCATCCAACACTAAAGCCTTTCTTTTGTTCAATTTTTCCCTCACCTCCTCCAATTCATAAAACAACGATGCAGCCTCCATTGATCCAAAGTTACATCTCGACTTGATCAACAATTCAATACATTCCTTTTTGAATTCTCTCTGCCTTTGAATGATTTCCCTATGCAACTTGACATTGGCCAAAGCTCGTGCAATATCCAAATCCAATACTTCATCCGGAATAGCATTCAAACCCAACTGTTTGAAATCCACATTTTCACTAATCCCATCTGCTCTCTGCCTGTCTCTCTCCAACCGACATGCATCCAACACATCCTTTGGTACACCCGATAAGATCGATGTCAAATTATGCGATGATTCATTCCTCATATCTCTTGTAATTTGCAAGGTTGCCACTGCCTTGCAAGCCCTCACAAGATCCTGTACTGGAACTGTTTCTTGCGATATTCCCTCATTTTCAAAATCAAAAGTATCCACTGCAGCTACTGCCGACGCTGCATCTTTCTTGGTTGTGGCTGTAGTTGTGGCAGTGATTGTAGTAGTTGTGGTGGTTGGACTCTCATGCTCATTGTCATCTTTGGCATTGTTAGCTTCTACCATGGTAGAATCTTGTAGATTGGACGACCCACCAATCATTTCTTCTTCATCTTCTTCTTCCTTCTCATCAATTTCAATGTCTTGATTGACATCATCACTTTCATCTTTGTCATGGTAATATTCTTCTTGCGATACATCAAAGCTTACATCCGCCATGCCTCCATTTTCAATGTTATTGTCTCCACGACTATTACCATTGCCCTTTTGCTGCCGTAAATTCTCTACATCGTCACTTACATTCTCCTCTTCCTGCTCATCCTTTTCAAAATCCATTTTTAGAATCAATCTCTTCATTTCTTCCAAAAGCGTCGGACTTTGAAACGCATCCAATTCTTCCCAAATGTCAAGCATATTCTTGACCTTTTCCCTCACTTGCAATATCATCTCCTTTCGCTGCTGCTGCTGATGCGGCTGTTCCTTCTTCAAGCAATCGATTAAAAACTCCATTCCGGGTCTAATGACCGATTCACCGAGTGATTCCCTAATCTCCTTTCGTTGCAACCAAAGTTCAGTTTCGTAAGAGACGGCAGAATTAGCAGCCACAGGGACGGTAGACCCGCCAAGAGAAGATCCAGAAATCAAAAGTTCGTGTAGAATATTCCAAGTAACGAGCAAATGATGATACTGATCATTTGCCTCCGCACCAACTGCCGCCGTAACCATGCCAGTAGCCGTAGTAGTATTAGAAGTTAATAAGCGACGGAGCGTTTGTGAAATTGCCACTGGATGATGAGACATGTGAAAAAAGATCCATTTGGCGAGCGTTTGGATGGACTCTTTTGAGGCGGAGGAGGAGAGCTGTGTGATTCGATGAAATAGTTTGGAGGATATTTTTTTGTCTTCTTGGGGCGGTCGTTGTGATGCTGGTGTTCTTGGTGTCGATGAAGTATTAGTAGTAGCATTGGTATCGTCATTTGCGGATGCAAGGCAATCCTTTAAAGAGGAAGAGGGTGTCGTCATGGTCTGTCTGTCTTCGCGATTTTGGAAAAGAGATGAAGATATGTGTTATTGTTGATTAATTTTAGTAGCAGTACCCAAAAAACAATAAAACTTCATCCTTCATCTTCTTGGTGTATTTTGATGATCATCTCCACAGTCTATTTGTGGTTGCAGAATGCAGAGAAACGATAAAGAAAGAGAAGAGGATGGAATGGAGAGAGGGTGAGCTACGTACGACACCACCGTACTTGTTAGTTAGTACGCGGGCAATTTTTTCAGTGTGAAGAGGCTTTGCTCGTTTGCTTCTCTGCATGCAGCAAAATATGCCAAAAGATGGTGTAATAGAGGCATTAATTTGGACGTATTTGGTCGTGTTGGCCGGGAAGAATTATTGTATACAGTTAGAACATTCACAGGAAATCTATTCATGCTGTCTAAATATGGAGAAGCACAATATGGCAAGCAGTAAAAGTAGAAAATCTTTTTGTTCTAAAAGTATTTTAGTCGCTCTGCTTTGTAGAGTCGTGGTAGTACTTGTACTACTCTAGAGTAGTAGTCAATATTAGTAGCATACAATAACAAATAGTACCGTACCTGCTGCAAGTAGAGTGCTGGTGCGCAATTCCAGAACAAAGTTTCCCTTCATACCATAAAAAATCACAAAATCTGATTTGTGAAACAGAAAGAATCAAAAAGTCCTCCCATTTGTCAATAATGAAGTTCTCGATTGCAGCATTTAGTTCCTGTGTGATCATTCTTGTGGTGGCACTCACCTCCATTCCCTCTATCATTGCACAGGACTGCGCCGATGATCCTACCTTTGGGTTTGTGCGTAAGAATGGGGAACCTGGAGATTGCATCTGGTTGAGTGCTAATGATAGACGCATCAACAGATACTGTGACCGAGGTGATATCAAGGGAGCGTGCAAGGACACTTGCAGCTTCTGCCCCTGCCAAGATGACACCGAATTTACGTTCGTTCTCGACAATGGCAATGTCCAAATTTGCGAATGGTTCAAGAGGAGAAACACAGCAACCCGTCGGGCCAATTACTGTTATCAGAACGACGATGTTGAAGCAGGTGTGTCATCTGCTATTGGCGACAAGTGTGTTGATGGTTGTGGGTTTTGCACTGAAGGAACAGCCGCACCAACCAAGGCACCCACCGAGGATCCTAGCAAGGCACCCACCAAGGCACCCACCAAGGCGCCGACTGCGAATCCTACAGATTCTGACAGTACTCCTTCCGCCTCACCCACCAGGCCTCCGTCTCCCATGCCGTCTCCTTTCCCAACCTTGAGACCCACAAATATTCCATCAGACTCTCCCAGTGAGAAGCCATCCAATGAACCATCTGTGGCACCAAGTGAGTTTCCATCTGATTCTCCAAGCACGTCACCGTCGGTGCTTCCATCTGATTCTCCCAGTGAGAAACCGTCCAATGAGCCATCGGTAGCACCCAGTGAGGTTCCATCCATCCTGCTTTCTCAACGTCCCAGTGACATTCCATCAGACAAACCTTCCAAGGCACCCAGTGATGAGCCGTCACTTGAGCCAAGTGGCTTTCCTTCTGATAGACCAACGAATAATCCTAGTTCTGAGCCAACTGTTAGTCCGACTGGCAATCCCACTTCAAGTATCAAGCCATCACCAAGCCCATCTGCTTCACCTACCAAGTCACCTGCCACGGTCCCTACCAAGACTCCTACTGGGGCCCCTAGCAAGGCACCGACCAAAGCACCAACCAAGGCACCTACTGCAGCTCCCACTTCACAGTGTGCTGATGATTCTACCTTTGAATTTGTGCGTAAAAATGGCCTTCCTGGAGATTGTATCTGGTTGGGTTCGAGAGATGTACGCATTAACAGGTATTGTGACAGAGGTGATATCAAGGGAGCATGCCAGGACACTTGCAGCTTCTGTCCCTGTGTAGATACACCCCGTTATACCTTTGAACGCCCTGACAATGGGAGGGTAAGAGACTGTCCCTGGATCACTGGAAAGTCAATTCGCAAAAGGTTCTGTTTTGAGGATTATGAATCTGGAACAGGTGTTCCATCGGATGTCGGTAACAATTGTGTCGAAGCTTGTGGATTTTGTCGTCCTTAGATTCTTTTGATTTGTTCTTTGTTGAGTGTTCTTGTTGATTGTTGCTTAATGAGCCGGCCTTTTGGATTGAATGGACCCGTCGAAAGAATAGAAGTTGACCTGACCACCATTATGAGTTCTCCTAGCGATCAGCATTCACGATTTTGATGCTTACTAGGTAGTTGTTTGAAAGAGTGAATATTCTCTGGCGTAATTAACAACATGTATGGGGCTGCTTCTTGATGAACCTTTTCTTGTATCCGATGGACATCCCCAAAAGGATCGGCCCCTCTGTTTCTATGTATGTGTTCTACTAGCGATACTAGTATTTGTAAGATTGTAGTCAAGTATTGTTTGTAATAATGTGATGCCTGTCACAGCTCTACAGTAGTGGTCTCATAACAAGATCAATTTGTCAAATACACCAGTAGCCCGTCAATGTATTAGATATGTTACATAGACTTTATCCACCAACCATAGTAGTCAGTCAGCCGCAGTACAATAACAAGAAGATAGCCCTATTTATCAGGAAATTATACTACTTTTCTTACTATATGTTACTTCTGTCTTTGGTTCCACCATGGTCGAATCATGAGGCTGCTGCTGATATTCCCCCATCATGATTTCTATTTGTTCTAAGCGGAATGATTCTACTAGTACTAGTATGATACCTATCATTAGCCTCTGAAAGGGGATAATTTTTAGGGTTAAAAAAAATGTTACCGCCTAATAACGCCTAATATTAGTATTATATAAAACTTTGTTGTTTTCGAGGAAAACGGGCATGGGGGGTCTTGTAGAACCGGAGTA
>JAAMXU010001472.1:0-18157 GCA_019693545.1 Chaetoceros muelleri
GTTCAATTGTCATCGGCAACAAATGTAAGTGAAATATATTACTCGGTAGGATTGAAAAATAAGCTTCAGCTTGCTACTCTACTAACTAAGATCAATTCCTACTATGTTCAACTAATACTGTCGCACGGACTCGTCCCCTGCAATGCTATCCCAGCTAAGGACCGCACTGAGACGTCTCAAGAAGCTTGACGAATCTTGTACAGGTGTTCTTTGCCACGGTCGACTCTCGGTTGTGGAAAAGGGATAAGAAACGGATTAAAAGAAAAGGAGATAATTGAAGTTAATTCAATTAAAAAGGAAATTATAAAATTAGGTGTGTTGTAGATTAAAAAAGATTAGATACGTGATGTCTAACGGACGATCACCGTAGCTAATAAAAAAAGATACTACTAGTAATTACTACGTAGAATAAACGTGTGACGAGTTAACCGGCAGGTTAACCGCTAAATAGGATAAAACTACCTACACATATTCATCGTCGTAGCGCATCTATGTCATTCTTGTTGATGTTCAGTTTCCACAGGGTTCCCCATCCAAAGTGACCAGTATCTATCCTGCGAAACACCTAGCGGGAAAGCATACAAGGTCGTTTCTGTTACAAGTGATTGGATTAAGGAAAATATTGCTAATGGGAAACTCAAGAGCGGAGAAACTGAGTTGATCGTAGATTCTGAGTCTATGGTTGATGAGAGCACCGCTGAGCTTGACACTTTCTTTCCTCCCGGTCTTGCCAAGAAGATAGCTAACAGTCCTCGTAGACTAGCTGTTGTCGAGGGCAATCGTAGTGTCCTGGTTGTACGTGTTGAGGCTGCTGATGCATCCACTGGATTCAGTATGCTGCAGCTGAGTGATAGTGTCTTTGGAACAAATGACGACCCTGTAAATCTCAAGTCTCAGTATCTTGCATGCTCTCACAATAAGCTTAACTTTGTCCCTGCAAACGATAGAGTCAAAGTGAGTGGTGCAACTGGTTCAGATATTTCTGATGGAGCGGTAACTGTTCAGGTTTCTTCCTTAACATCAGATGGAGACGGAGTCATGAGAAATGATGTCACTGCTGCATTGAATGCGCAGTTTGGTGTTTCATCCCCGAGTCAACTTGCCAACCATGTCATGTACTGCCTTCCACCAAATACCATGAGTGGTATTGCCTACGCATATATCAACTCATGGAACAGTGTCTACTCGAACGAGTGGTGCACCTATCTTAGGTAAGTCATAGTATCCTACTCCTAGTGCTGTCATGTGTTTTAGTCGAAGGTGCAGTGGACAGATGCATGAAATTGGACACAACCTGAACTTGGCGCACTCAAACGAAGCAGGAACATACAGAGATCAGAGTGGGATGATGGGATATTCTTATTCACAAGATGATGGCCCATTGATGTGCTTCAATGCAGCAAAGTCCTGGCAGCTCCCTTGGTATAATCAGAGAAAGGTCACTATCAACTCTGGAGACCTATATGAAGGACCACTTGATTCCATCATTTCCAATCCTGATGTCAGTGGTCCTCCCATGCTAATCAAGGTGAATGATGCTTCGTCAAGTACTGATTACTACATTAACTACAACTACAAGTCTGGCTTCAATAGTGGAACTGTCGAAGGTGGTAATCAGGTCATGATTGTAACAGCTGGTGCAGAAGGGGCAGGATATGCTGAATCTGAGTTGAGAGCCAAACTTGGAACTGGTGGTCTCTACTCCGCGACCGTGAATGGTGAACCACTCACTGTCTCTGTCATCAATGCTGGTTCTGGCATTTCTCAAGCCACGGTCTCAGTTTGCCTTGGAACTTGTACTCCAGTCACATCGGCTCCTACCAAAAGTCCTGTGACTTCTGCTCCAACCAAAAGTCCTACAGCATCACCCACCAAAAGTCCTGTGACTTCTTCTCCAACCAAAAGTCCTGTGACTTCTGCTCCAACCAAAAGTCCTACAGCATCACCCACCAAGAGTCCTGTGACTTCTGCTCCTACCAAGAGTCCTGTGACTTCTGCTCCGACTGCTAGTCCTACAGCATCACCCACCAAAAGTCCTGTGACTTCTGCTCCAACTGCCAGTCCTACAGCATCACCCACCAAGAGTCCTGTGACTTCTGCACCTACCAAAAGTCCTGTGACTTCTGCTCCGACTGCTAGTCCTACAGCATCACCCACCAAGAGTCCTGTGACTTCTGCTCCAACTGCCAGCCCTACAGCATCACCCACCAAAAGTCCTGTAAGTCCTACAAAGAGTCCCACTCGTTCCCCCACTGCATCTCCCACTGCCGCGCCAACTCGTGCTCCCTCTGTCACCTGTGGAGTGTCCAACTGTGGTCTCTGTTCTGAGAGAAAGCAGTGCCAGTCCTTCAACCCAACATGTAATTGGGTTCCAAATCTCAAGATTTGTATCACTGTGAACACGGATCCTGCACCTGGGCCAACTACCGTCTGTGGCCCATCTAATTGTGGAGCTTGCCCATCCAAAAAGACTTGCCCAGCAGGTTGTACCTGGAGAGGAGTTTGCTATTAGAAACATATCACATGATATTTATTGGTGTATGAAGGAATATTATTAGTATTCACCACGTCGTCGTCGTTTCTGTCAGATTGCACCTGGGAGCAGCAATATTGCCGTACTACTAGTGTAGTACAGTATGGTGGTGGAGCTCTAGAATCTCGTCGCTTGACTTCTTCTTCTTGCAACAACCTGTTGTATAGCGTGCGTCAGTACACCGAAAAGAATAATATTGCTAATTAGTAAAGAACCAAGATAATGCTAAAATACGCCCAATGCGTCTTTGTGATTCTTTGCCATTGGTTGAATTTTTAACCGATATATCAATGATCAGAGATATCTATCGTGTAATAAAAAGTTGTTCTCTTCCTCTCTATCAGGTGTACGGTGTACAAAACAGGGAAGTCGAAGCTGTATGTACGCTACATACACGTATATAGTACGTACAATACGGCATACCAAGAACCAACTGTGCACTTTGTGCGTTTTCATTTCATATTTGCATTTTTTGTACGCAGGTATCTCTCTCGACTCTCGACCTCCGCTTCTCTTCATAATAAATTAAACAGCATGGCAATATCAATGCTAAACATAGAACAGAATCATGCAATATCTCGATCCGCAGAACTACTATCAGTGGCCAAAACTTCACTCCGGATATTGCAGCAACAGTCCAGAGGCAGTACAGCAGTAGGTGAGACACCGCCGCTGCACCCGGAATTGCAAAGCCTCGATCCCAACCACCTCGCGCTTCACGATGAACGATGGGGTAAACCCTCCAATGCTGCAATGGACGCCCTCGATGAAGCATCTCTCACACTCAGCTTATTAGATTCGACACTGGACACTTTGCGAAATCTCGTCAAACGAAGGGGGGTCACCAATGATCCTACGGAGCAAATCAATGAGGCGATTGCATCTTTTCATAATTATAGCAAGGGAATCTTGGAGGTGGTACAAAATGCTCTTCCACAATCGGCGGTACTGAGTCCTTACGATGATAGGATCGTAAGAGCCACCTCTCAAAGAGTGAAACATTATGAAATTGTAGCGAGTATTCTTCAAACAAGTGTCGATCAGAGAAATCAAGATTTCAAATCGATCATGACTCTAAGAGGAGAAATATTAAAGGAACAGACATTGCGACGGAAGAAATTGTTGTCTCATTCGAATATAACAAAACTAGAAGGAGCAGCTGTAGAAGAAAATAGTAATTCTTCCACGATTCCACTTGCTCCATCGAGTGGAGGTGTAAGGCTTGTTGGAAAGGGAATCACTGCTCCGCAAGGGACCGAGCGTTTGGCCAAGAGTCAGCTCTTGACGAGTCCTCTCTTTACGGTAGAACCTCTCAAGAAAACACAATATAACAGCAATGTGCAGGATGGGAATAATGTCAATATGAATAAATCAGGGAAAACTTCAGCTAATATTTACAAGCAGCAGCATACTGCCCCCAATTTATACGGCTCGGTGCCAAAAGCCACAGTATCGAATGGTTATGGAAGAGTTGGATATGGAAAAAGTTCTACTTCAGTAGCGTATGGAGGAGGAGGCAATCCTTATAATGGTACGTCCAATTCTTTTGGTGTCAGGAGACGTGCCGCGGGTGGTTCTTCTTCCGCATTGAAAGTTGATCCTGGATACGATGCTACTAATCAAGAAGAAGAAAACAAAATTCACGAGTCCAATTCCGTCATGGCACAAATACAAATGAGGAGAGAAAGTCGCCAAACGCAACAACGTCTTGAATCTGCCAGGCAGGCGGAAAGATCCCTTGCTGAGTTGACGACCATGTTCAGTAAGATGTCCAATCTGATTCAAAGTCAGGGAGAAACATTGGTGAAAATAGAAGATGATGTAGAAGCAGCAATGGATCACGTGGAAGCAGGGAGAGAGGAAATTATAAAGTTGTACGAATGGACAAAAGGGAATCGAGGATTGATTATCAAAATTTTTGGATTGTTGATTTTTTTCATTGTTTTTATGCGATTTTATGGTTGAAGGTTTTTGAACATGATATGATGTTTTTCTGTCGACTATTTTTTAAAGACGACATGATGCTCTATGCTCCCACTACGAATCGAAACCTGTGGTTGTTAATAATGTACTTGTTAGTCAAGAGAAGACACAACCGATGGCGCTTGGGATGAATGTGTCAGATGGATACTGCTGCAAGTCTTTTTCAACATGGAAACAAAACCTGCCTTTTCTCTGAAAAACAGACTAGAAAAGATGACATGTGAAGTTGAAATTGATAGTGTCTACTAGATACCAATCAATAAATAAATGTAAAGTTGAAATGCATTCAATGAATGAACGCTTCTTTAGTTAGCTACGATGGAGAGAGGGTAACAACATCTATTATGATGAATGATAATCATTTTTGTGATGGTTGTCTTGCAGTACAGAGCATGTTGCCAGTAGTTATCAAGCACAATAGCACGACGCACGACACTCTCTAGCTCTAGAGCTAGAGAGAGTACGACAGTACGATACGTACATCACCCTTGACCACTCGCTACACGGGTTAATTTTTATACCACACAATGAATACACAATACACAGTAGTATAATAACATACAATATATATACAACATACTACACAATCGAATCCAATCTCTCACTCAGTCGCAATTATTCCTTGCAAATAAAAGACAGAACGAACCATTCTCTTTCATTCATCCATACACATTTATTGTTCTCACCAATCTATAGTACAATTATACAAACTAACTATTATAAGCAGCAATGGACAAGGCAATCAACGATCTAACACCAGAACAGCGTCAAGCCATCATGATGCGCGCACAACAGGAAGCCAATCAACAAGTGATGCAAGGCATGCTTGAAAAAATGGTTGCCTCGTGTTTTAAAAAATGTGCAGGAACATCTGTAAGTCTATCATTATTTCTATGTGATTGGTCGATTGATTGATGTCTTGATTGTTTTTTTGGAGGGGGGAGGGAGGGAGGAAGGGAGGAAAGGAAGGAGGGACAGTTGGATGGACGCTTAGCGCTTAGTCATACATACACACTAATGTTTCTTGTTTCATCTCTTTATTTCACTTCGTTTCGTTATATTATCGATAGGGGGACAGACTTGATACAAGGGAACAAAGTTGTATGGCCAACTGTCAAGATCGCTATTTTGATGTGAGAGAACAAGTACAGTTGGCACTTCAAAAGAGACAGGATTCTATTTAAAAAATATGAATCGTGGTTGAGATTTTATGCAGAGGCTTTCTATTGATATTTGGATGAAGCAAGATCATAGGATTATCTTAGCTTTGAAGACACATACTAATTAAAATGTTTGGAGTTTTTGTTGTGGATTTTGCATGGGGTTCAATCAATCATCGGCTGGCTACATTTATATGGAGAGATAGATAACGATTCGATAACGAGCTATGAAAACAACAACCATTTGTCAACAGACAAAACTACACTACGTACTACGATATTTTCTTTATTTCAGAGTGGATAGCCACATTGCAAACATTAAAAATCATGTTCAAAGTTTTAAGTAATATATTTTCTAAGATTGTTTCGAAGCAGTTATATTTTCATTAGATACATGAGCGATCATCAGCGTGCAAAAAGTTTTGGACACATCAATAACCTCTGCCATGACTACCTGCAGTCTTCAATCACTACGGTAGGACACGTTGTACTGTACACATACAGTACTAGGGGTACAGTACTGTAGTACCCGAGAAGTACGGTAGTATTATTTCGTGCTGTACACTTATTCTTACGTAGTACTACTTTACCCGTTGTGGTGGTGTTGTGTACACTACAGTACAGTAGGGTTCAAGATTTTACTTGTTACTAAAAAAATGTATCCAGACGACGACCACCGCAACTTGCATCCTTTGTTTGTTTCATCACTGCCCGTCCCCTCCGTCCCTTCTAAAGAGTTGATAAAGTCCACTTCTTCCTTCATCCACTCACTCTTTCATTCTTTCACTCACTCTCAAGTAAGTTCATGAACCTATACCATGAAACGGCAACAAAGTCACATCAGGTCATTCGAATGCAAGACGTGAACGGGATAATCTCCGTACCTCTCTCTGGATATCTTGATATCTTTAGAAAGTGTTCACTGCTATGCTTGCTTGGAATGCTTGGTGTTCGACTCGATGCCTCCAACATGCACACATACACACAAACCCAATAATAATAATAATAACAATGACTACCATTGTATTATCATTAATGGGTTATGGGATTCTCGGTCCCAGTGAGTTTATCTCATGAAACACAACTAACAGCAAACGTTTTTGCTTTTTTAAAATCTTTACAGATATATTTTTTAAAACATGAAGTACTCCACCTCCGTCACCTCCTCTCGCCGCAAGAACCGCAAGGCCCACTTTGGAGCTCACTCCGAGGCCAGACGTAAGCTCATGTCCGCCAACCTCTCCAAGGAACTTCAGAACCGCTACGGAGTTCGCTCCATGCCCATTCGTAAGGACGATGAGGTCGTCATTACCCGTGGAATGTACAAGACCCGTGAGGGAAAGGTCACCGCTTGCTTCCGTAAGAAGTTTGTAGTTCACGTGGAGAGAATTACTCGTGAGAAGGTTAATGGAACCAGTGTCCCCGTTGGAATTCCTGCGTCTTCTTTGACTATTACCAAGCTCAAGATGGACAAGGACCGTAAGGCTGCTCTTGAGAGGAAGAATAGGAATAAGGGAGAGGCCAAGGCTGAAGATGTTGCCATGTCCAACGTTGATTAAAGTGTGCTATTTGATAGTAAAATAAATGAACGGTTAGATACGGTTGACATAAATCAGATATGCTCTGAACTGTCAAAAAACAGTATGTTGACAGAGCAGGAAAGATATTGTATTTTTAGTAAAATATACTGCTATATGATTTTCTAGAGAGACTCTATGTTTTAAAGACTGTACTGTAGCGTGATCGATACTTGGCCAGCTAAATCTATGCATTGCACCTTGTTAGTCAAGTGATCCTGCTACAGAATTCATACTATTGTAGGTGGATGAAACATTTTTTTTATAATTTGAGACATAATGATGAACCTTTACTACTCTTATTGATGTTTTTCAGTTTTGCGTCTTTTTGTTGCGACTCAATGTGCTTTTCAACTGAGAGCGAAGGTTGTTCATTACATTGGTGCTCACACCAGATCTACTGCTACTACTACCCGATCCTTGACCTCCTTGACGTGGATGTTGTTGTTGATGTTGACCCTGATGATTCTGATGGGGTGCGCGGTTGGGTTTGGTAGAATATTGTTGAAAGTTGTACCCTTGTTGTCTTGATGGTGGTGGTGGAATTGCTGGTGGTCGATGCAAATTTGGTGTCCACATTTGTTGTGGAGTGAACTGTGGTGGATGTAGTTGTTGCTGACCTGGAGGCTGCCACCTGCCTGACAAACCACGATTGCTAGTGTTTGTCATTGTACGCTGTTGGTAATTATTTGGATAGCTGTTGCTTTGGGCATGACCAACACGATGGTTTCCGTGTTGGAACGGCTGTTGGAATAAGGTTGGTTGGTACTGTGAAGTATTTTGAGAGTGGCTGCCCCTGGGTCTTTTTGCAGTTGGTTCCATGGCTCCCCATGCCCTGGTTCCAGCTTGATTCATTTGATGGCCACGTCCACTGCGTTCGGCTAAATTACGCTCATAAGAGCTGATGTTCATGCTACCATATCCTGCTTGGTGACTCTGTCCAGATCTTCCTGTGCCAAGATTTGCAATGGTTCCCCCGCCTCTGTTCAATCTTGGTCGACGAATGTGGAGATCTTCACTACGTAATACAGGTTTTGGCGGTTGAGCTCCACGGAGAATGATGCTCATGTGCACGTTCTTAGTGGGCTCAGTGAATGCAGCACAAAGAGCAGCATTGGGATCAACTGGGCTTGTGAGAAGTTCATCCACGTTTTCGCTCTTGATTTTGAATGAAGTCTTTGGAGGGGGGATGATAGATCTCTTGTCCAGAGGATAGATCTCATTACTTAGAGGTTGTCTCAAAGCGCCAAATACATCGCAACCATCAATCCCCATTTTTTTATGTGGTTCCGATGCGTCAATCACAGGAGTCAAGGCTGACGCAAGAGAGTGAGAAATGTGGCAATAGATGTAGCCATCGTCTAAACCTCTAGCATTGCATAGCCTGTCATATTCACTCCAATCTTTCTCCGTAGGCTTCAAGGCTGCCAATAGTCTATCTTCGTCGATAAATGGTAAAAGAACTACCCACAGCCATGGCATAGCCTTACCATTTGGATCGCAAGCGATTTCTTTGGGATAAAAATCAATAATGGGACTTTCGGGGTCGGACATAAGCCAGCGAGAAGACTTTGGAATCGCATGAGACGAATCAAGCGGGAACACTGCCATTAGCTGCTCAATCGGCTTGAAAGGTTCGCCCATTTCAAAGTTGGAGCA
The DNA here is from genome assembly GCA_019693545.1 of Chaetoceros muelleri. NCBI lineage: Eukaryota > Bacillariophyta > Thalassiosirophyceae > Chaetocerotales > Chaetocerotaceae > Chaetoceros > Chaetoceros muelleri. The sequence continues at coordinate 8,913 of JAAMXU010001472.1, forward strand.
ATCTTTCCGAAACCTTTCAATATTTTTCAAATCGGATGCAAAAGGCGCATAATGAAAAGGATAGAACCACTTCCATGATGGGCAGCCCTCATAGTAGTACTTCATAACCCAACAAAGTCCCATGACGTATGAGCGAAACAAGTGTTCTTTCCCCCCATTCTCAGCAACGTCATCTGCTTTACATTTGTCTGTATAATATCGTTGCTGAGGTAAAAAACAAAACTTAGCAGGGAGAAAATAAAACAATACAAAATGCAAATAGACCAATACGTAAACACTTACCTTCCATCCCTTTTCATGCAAACGAACTTTATCTTCAACATTTGCTGCATATTCGTTTAATTTCTTTTGTTCCTCTTCCTTCAACGTTTTCTTCAGCAACGCAGTTCCCTCGTCTAACTTTGCTTGGTCGACTTCTTCTTCGACATCTTCTTCCTCGTCGTAATCCAAAGATGTTTCTGTTTCCAAAACGGAATCTTCGACATCTTCTACGCCATTTATCTCTTCCTCACTAGACTTTACATCGCTAGAATCCTCTTTCGTAATATCTCCTGCCTTTCTCTTTGTCGGTGTAATGTTTTCAACTACTTTCTCCTCCTTCCTCAGAGATGCCTTCAATTCTTCCGCAACCTTGGCGTTTTCTTCAAGTGAATTGTGATTGCTAACGTCTGTCTTGCTATGTTTCCCCAAAGCCCTCATATTCGCACTACTGTCTAAAACACGCGCAGCCCTTCCCTTGACTTTTGGCATATCTTCTACGATGGCACCTCCAGGATGATTCGCTAACGGAGCCTGTCCATTTCGTGTCAGATACTTCTTTCTTTCCTGCATCTGTTCTTTCCTCTTTTTCTCACTTTCTTCATTTTGATGTTTCATCTGGAACACATAATCCTCAATCGCCCCCACTTCAGCAAGAATCACATCCACGTGGCTCAAATTGACCTCCCCTCCATGATTGGTGATGTAATCTCCCAATGTAGGCAGTACACGTTTGTACACGTTGAAGAGGAAATCCAAGGCTCCATCACGAATGTCCAAGCTTGGCAAATGTGGCAAAAAGTCGTTTCCTGTGGAAGAACAAGGTTAAGACGAATATCCAAATCAGTTCAGTCATGATGAAAAGATATGGATCAATACATATTATGCCGTCCAATGTGTACACTTACCTACAAAAAAACACAAAAAGACAATGTCGTCCACCAACCTTTCAAAGCTAACTTGTCGAAAAGGCACATGATTACATTCTCGAAACTCAAAGGCCAAGTATTCCCTCAAAATCGGTATACTAATCCTTTGCAAAGGCTTGACTTTATTCTCTGGCAACTGCATCGCTTCCGCCCCAACTTCCTCATCCAACTGTTTCTGTGCATCCGCAAATCCAGATTCATTCTTTCGCCTCTCGGACTGTTCCATTCCCTTCCTACCAAACAACACTTCTTCTCTCAAAATGTAAAAGTGAGCCTCATGCGTCGCAAGCGCAAGCATAATCAAATCTGCATCCAACCCATGCAACACATGAACCAGATTGGGATTGTAATTTGGCTGACTGCGCTGATGTCTCACATGAGCCATAATTTTATGTTCCCCCTCCCCCGGTATCGACGCATCACTAAAAATAACAGTAATATTCTTCCATGCCTTGTCCGTACTTATCCGCTTTCGGATATAAAATCTCAAATATTCACTCAAATTCAACATAAACTTAGTCCCCGGCGTAATCACATTGCTATCCCACGCCTCCTCTCCCCCCGAAGAAGAATGAAACTGATGACCCGCCTTTATCAACCCCTGCTTCAACTCCTCCTCCAACTCCTTCTTCTCCCTCGCCTCCTGCGCGGCACGGAAACGGCGCGAACGCTGCTGATTCATCTTTGCCCTAGGAGCAACGCCATCAATCGCAAGATACAGCAATTTCCTCGGTCTCACGGCACGAAACAAACGATCGACATAACGACAAACGTTTTCATACATTTCTTCCTCGGTTTGTGGCTGTGGGCCGTTTTCAGGATGAGAGCACGGGTGGATGATCCCGTTCATGTCGATGTAAAAGTTGTCGCATTCGAGACCGGAGGGGTTGGGACGCGTGCAGTCAAAGGGTTGGCGGATGGAGCCGGAGTTGTGGACAAGGTGGACGCGTTCTTCGAGGACGTCCGTGACGATTTTGGGATATTTTTCGGATAGCCATCGGTAGAATGCTGGAACTCCCATGGTGTGTACAGTTAGTTGGTAAGTATGCAGTGATGGGGAGGTGAAAGAAAGACTTTGTTGGTTCGAGGTCGAATATGAGTGAGGGAGGGAGGGAGGATGTTGGCTGTTTTATTCCGGACTGACCATGGAGGGACGGACAAATGAGCAATTAGCAATGTACAGTACGTGGATTTTTCCAATTAACTAAAAAGGTAAGTAAATTATTGAGAGATTATTGTTGCAAACTTAGAAATGCCGGCTGGCAGGGGCACAGATTTTGATACTTTTTGTTTTTTTTTTGTTGGTGGAGAGTGTCAGCCCAGCAGCTGCTTCGGCGTCTGACCGTGATCCATGATAGGATCGTCCAAAGGAGGTTTACTTGGAGTACCGTTGATGTGAGGTAGACGAATAATGTTTATTAGTTCGTGCAAGGAAGGAAAATGTAAAAACATAAATGACATACATACATACAACCAAGAAAAAGGCAATTCAAAGAATCAATTTAATGCATAACCACTCATCGTTATATTCTATTTTGAGTAAATTAATAGAGGTTCTTACTCTAGTAGTAGAGAGTACAGTACTACGGTACTTTAGATCACGAGGGATCATACTACAGCTACAGCTATTGATCGGATGAAGCTTTATGATTTCTATAAGAAAACAATAAAGTGATAGATTGGGAAAATAGAAAATAGAAATGGTGATTCATGAAAATACAATAGGGAGGAAAAGAAAGATGGAGGGCAAAATGGTTGAGACAGTTGAGGACAGGCTTTTGACGGCACAATTGTAGCCTTAGTCCTGTCGTCATGTACAGTGTACAGCATCAATCATAGCACATAAATAGCCAGAGTGTATGAAGGCATCATAGGCATCATGCAGAGAAAAAATAAAAGGTGTAAAGATGTCAAAAATCAGAAATATATCAGAAAAAACAAAAAACACTGTCAATATACAATCATTGCAAATACTAAAGAGGAAGGAACGTTAATATAAAATGAAACATGAAGTCCAACAGAAATACTAGCAAAACCAATTCTACTGCTCCCTCGAGTTCGTCATACCAACAAGGTACGAACAACCATCACCATTCTTCTAGTCGTTCTCTACCACATCATGCAGCATACACATGCATCACATGTCTTGAACCAAACCAACTCTTATACCGCCAATATTCCAATGCAAGAAATATAAAACTTCAAACATGCCCAAAATGTCAAAGAGATGTCGACCCATATATTGAACGTGAACTCCTCTTGGTCGTCATGGACATGCTTTTACTTCGCCCATGTGCCTATCGGCATTTGTTCCTTAATCGTTATCGCTGTCGTCTTTTCTGCTCTCCAGCAGTTATTGGGACGGCGGAGAGAGGAGCTGATACTGATGCTAAAACTGACACAGCTCCTGTAAACTGGAGAGCAAAGATCGTGCTGCGGGTTGTCAAACATAAGAGGCTACCTGTGATTCTACTGGTGTTGCTTGTTGCACTGACCTGCCTGGTGCTAAAAATGGGATTAAAACTCCACGAGGGTAATGATGACGACCATGACAAGGGAAAAGAAGGATATATTGAAATATCGTCCTCCATCCTTTATCCCCTTGTTATTTCATCCTTTGGGGAAATGGTGGCTCTGTGGTTTGGTACAATTGTTACCGCAACGACAACATTGTCCTCCCTGGTGGACAACAGTGCGACAAAGAATGATACGTCTGGCCACTGCTGTAATGGCATCATGCCAGATGAAGAAGACTCAGACAGTCTCTTCTTCTTTTGGATGCAATTGCATTTTGCTATGTTTCTACCCCAACTGTTTCATTTCATGACATTATTTGTACATATTTATGAAAATTCCTACATGGTTCGGATTCTTGGAAAAATGTTTGTGTTTTGTTTTGGATACATGGCAGTGGGCACTGTCATGGAGAAGAGAATGATGAAGAGTAGATTGTCAACAATCAAAATGGGGGCAAAGGATGTAGACACAAACGCATCACCACCAAAGGTTCAGGATGCAAAACGATGCATGTTCGAAGAAGGGATCGATGTGCCAATTCCACAGGAATTGGATACAAATTATTATAAAATGCACGGGTTGCCCTTTGCTGTGGGTAGTTTATTGGAAATAATACTTTGCTCTTCGTCTTGGCTGCCGTTGACGAATGCATGGAACTGGAAGAATACTAGCTAGTGCATAATACATATATAGTTTGCTACTACTATCTCTAGAGACACTTTATAATTTTACAAGTAGTCCTACACATTTTACACTTACACATACATTTCTTCGCTCATCCTTTCTCACCTCCTTGTCCTTTAAAATTCCAAAACATCGTCCTCTTCTTCCTGAGCTGTAATAAAAACCTGCCTATCCTGCATACCCCAACAAGTTTGCCCCGTTTGTGGTTGAAATGCTATAGTTTCATTCCTATCATTCTCATCCATCATTCGTTGCAATTCATGTGCTGTATAATAACATCTATGCCATTCTTGACAAGACCTCCTGGGCATGGTGTGAATTTCTGTCACTAGACATGGTGAAAAGCTGACACTTCGTTTGGTGATTTTGTCCTTCTTTTGTCGATTGAGAATGGATGCAGGTTTCATAGCAATAGATGAAGTTTCCGAGGATACCGGTGCGTGTGTATCATGATTCTTGATGCAAGATGTATGGAGTAAAGAAGAACGTGCTGTAGGATAGTAGCTCACAGATTCCTCATCTTCTGAAAATGATTCCGAGGTGGAACAAGTCGATACTTCGTCTTCTTGTTGTTGTTCCTCTCCCTTGATGACTTGAAATTCTTTATTTTGTTTCTGTTCACGACCGAGTTTTTGTGAAAGTACAAAAGAATCAATGGAACTGTCATCAGATAAATCACATTGAACAGGCAGATCTTGAAAATCTATAATGGCTTGATCAGACTCTTCAAAGTCGAATCCAATGTCTTGATCGTCGCGGTAGAGTCCAGGATGCTCCGCCTGAGTTGCTGCCGTCACATTGGGAAGATGCATATCGAGTTCTTGTAATAAAGTATCGTTTGAGTTTGTAGGAATATCCCTGGTGGATGTGATGAGATTTATGAGAGCATCAGGTTCCACTCGAGAATACTCATGTTTCTTTTTACTGGAATGAGAAGTGAGGGAGTGTATAGAACTCTGTGGATGATGGTTTTGGATGCTTCTCTTGTCTTGTATAATTCTTGTCTGAAGCATTGCGTACTTGAATTCAATGAATTTCGTTTTAATAAAAAATAAGCTTGTGCTATTGGATATTTTTTGTGAAGTTTGCTTTGATAATGATAGTGTTTGTCACTGAGTATTGGTCTCTCTTCATTATATATATTGTAAGAAAATAAGAAGACACATAATAATAACAACAAGAAGAGTATTGTGAAAGAATTTGTCAGTGCCGGAGTTATTACCTCTTGGGGGAGTGATTGGTGATTTATTGATGTGGTCGATGACTCGACGGAGATTCCGTGGTCGTGGATGATGGATGGCGAACCCACTGGAATTCTTGCGCACTGCTGAACACTGCTACATCAGTACTGTAGTACGTACCGGGTACAATAGTTGGCATGCATCATTCATGCAGACCACAGAAGGAGCAAAAAATACGATGTACCGGTACATCAGTTTTCACAGAAAGGATGTCATGACGTCATCAACGAAAAATACTTTTGCAAAACGTTGCAGTGACCCAGAATCTAGAGTACCTGGTAGCTCTAGCTAGAGATAGAGAGACAGTAACAACACACACGAACACATACGCACCCTCACGATATAAATAAAAATACTCATACTTCAACATCATCATGTCCTCGTACATTACTGTGTAGACAACAACAGGTACTGTAATAGGGCGGGCAGATGGAGGAACTCTCTGTTGCGGAACTGCACAATGTTTGTAGTACAAACTACCGTAAAAAAGTTTTGTTGTAGACAGCATGTTCCTCAACATCGTCACAGAAAGAAGAGAGAGCAATAGATCCAATATTTTTTATCTTTGCCCCCACATGCAACGCAACTATTATTATCAAGAGAAAATTATTAGCAACTTTATACAAAAAAAAAAACATATAAACTTACATGCACAACTACTAGCTAGAGAGCTGTTTCATCTATTTTTATTTATATTCAATATTACATTCATTAGCACTACAAAAATGAAATTCACATCCGCTGTTGTATCATCAGCCATCGTCTTGGCAACTACCGCTTCTACAATCTCCGCTTTCTCTCCCAATGCCTTCTTCTCTTCCTCCTCCTCCTCCTCTCTCAGACAAAATCCTCCTGCCCATGCTTCCAAACTCCAAATGTCCGAAACGACGCAGCAGCAGGAAGAACAAACCCGAGTATCCAAAAAACAAAAACGCTTGGAATTCATGAAATCTCCCCAATTCCACCGTAACGGATTCAAAGAAATCCGCAACGAGGTGGAAGATACCATGAAACAACAGTTCAAATCTACAGTCGTTGATGACATGAAGAGCAATCAGTTTGTCATGGAACGGGATGGAGTCAAAGTACACCTCGCTTCGGACTTTGGATTTTGTTGGGGAGTCGAGAGGTCGATTGCTTTGGCTTATGAGGCTGTGAAGCATTTTCCGGATAGGAAGGTGCATATTACCAACGAATTGATTCATAATCCGGAAGTGAATGATAATCTTCAGGGCATGAATGTGAATTTTATTGAAAAGACGGATAGTGGTAAGGATTTCTCTGTGGTGGGGGAGAAGGATGTGGTAATTTTGCCGGCGTTTGGGGCGAGCTTTGAAGAGATGAAGTTGTTTAATGATAAGGATGTGGAGATTGTGGATACTACCTGTCCCTGGGTGTCCAAGGTTTGGAATACGGTGGATATGCATCAGAGGAAGGGATTGACTTCTGTCATTCATGGAAAGTATGGTCATGAGGAGACGATTGCTACAACTTCCTTTTGTGAGGATTATATTTGTGTCAAAGATATGAAGGAGGCCAAGATGGTTGCAGACTATATTTTGAATGGAGGGGATAAGGCAGCCTTTATGGAATACTTCAAGAATGCCGTTTCGGAGGGATTCGATCCGGATACCATGCTTCATAACGTGGGTCTTGCCAATCAGACCACCATGTACAAGAAGGAGACACGTGCCATTGGTCAATTGTTGCAAAAGACCATGATGGAAAAGTATGGACCTGCTGAACTTGATAAGCATTACATGGAATTTGATACCATTTGCGATGCGACGCAGGTGAGTGAAATAAGAGTGTTTTGTGGTATGTTCTGCTTTTTGAAATATATACTTGATGTTGGTTCTCACCACTTTGTACATTGATAATCCCAACACAACAACAGGAGAGACAAGATGCCGTTCATGAATTGGTAGAAAATGCAGAAAAGCTTGGACTGGACTTCATCCTCGTCGTTGGAGGATGGGATTCTTCCAACACTGCTCATCTTTTGGAGATTCCTCAAATGGCTGGAATTCGTTCCTTCCACATCAATCGGGCGGAATGCATTGGTGCGGATAATACTATTACGCACAGAACCATGTCTGGAGAAATTGTGAAGGAACCTTTTATTTTGGATTTGAGCAAGGATGTAGTGATGGGTGTTACGTCGGGTGCTTCTACACCTGATGCGGCTGTTCAGGATTCTCTCAGCAGTATTTTCATGCTCAAGAAGCTTTCGGGAAGTGCATAGACTCTAGAGTAGTAAATGAGTAAGTGGAAACAAGTATGAAGTGCTGAAATGGATAAATGAGGTGAATAAGCATGAATAAATGAATAAACAAATGAATGAATACACGGTGAGATGATTTGGTTACTAATACAAAGACAAGTACATAGTTGTAAAGAAATGTTCTAGGTTAATATATTTTTTGCAAAATGGATAAAGTATTAATGACTTGCTCAGGGGTTGTTAACAGTAATCATTTTCTGATTGCCAACAGTACTTGATCTGTGTGCAATGCAAGTGTGATAATAAAATGCAAGCCTTGTTGGTCTTTGGTTCTTTATATTGTTGAATCGCAACCGATGGAGTTCCGCTTTAATTCTGACAGAGGACAGCTCTCGAACGCTATTCAAGGAGTCTGGGGATCGGGTGCCATGGCATTGAGCTCACCATCGGAGGCAGAAAGCTTCATGCTGCTCGATCTACTCATGTCGGTTTGACTAGCTGAATCTATCGACGATTTCTTCTCACTATCCTCTACCATGTTACTATGGCTACTAGTCATATAACTTTTGCCCAACACATGTGCAACTTGCTTTCCCATTTGTTGGAAAGGGTCTTTTGTTTTTCGGAACACCCCAAGGACAGTTGGCTCGGGCTTTGTAATGTCATGAAGCGTCAACTCCGCCTCGTCTTCACTAGAGTGATCTTCTTTAACAGGTGTCGGAACGCTTATTTGACCTGTCGGAAGGGCTGAGAGCATGGCAGACATATCGGAAACAGTCTTCTTGCGGACGCGCTTACCACGTCCTCCTTTTCTTGCAGCAATATCAACCATTGTCTTCTGTCTGGATTGTCTCTCAATCATGAGCCTTCGGATGGCATCGGAAGAGACTTCTTTTTTCTTTCCGCGCTTCATGACAAGGCCAGCACCAAAGTGTCTACCATCGGGCTGTTGCGGCTGTTGAGCCTGTTGAAGTTCAGCCTTGGTTCTTTTTAGCTGTTCTTCTTCAAAACGCTTACTGGCCTCAAGGACGGCTAGGCGCATTTGTCTGTGTGCCCTGTAGAGCTTTCTGTTTACGACGAGTGGCGTTAGCTTGTCATCGTGGACATCAGCATCCAAATGTTTACCAGAACTGTGTTCTGGAAGGAGCATGGCCCGCCTGATGTCAGGTACAACAGTTGGATGATCTTGATCAACATCTTGGCGTGGAGAACTCAAATAATCCTGATCATCAACAGATTTAGAACGGCGTCTAGAAAAATCTCTCGAATCCGGCAATTCTGGCATGGAATGACCTAACAATTTCAAATCAGGGCTTATGTTAAATCTCTCTCCTGTTGTTGGTGTAACAAAATCTTTTGGGCTGCGTACAGGTGACTGAGGAGGAGTAAAGT
>JAAMXU010001482.1:0-42811 GCA_019693545.1 Chaetoceros muelleri
GACCGAAACCTATTCTGAGTGGTGGTGCATGGGGTGCTTTGGGACCCCCCATGCCTAATAATTAAAACTCCGAAGTCGAAGTTTGGGCGTCGCCGATTTGCGTATCATCTCTTAATCTCTTGAAAACGTTTCATCACAATACTGAACGGTAGATTCAAAGACAATTTCCCTTGTGCTGTATGTTTGGTTTTGATTGGTGAGAGCGATATGTGTAATCAAGTTGACCTAGTTACTTAGAGCAGCGCGAAATTTGGTGTGTTGGTCCAATGAGGGTATTATATAACTTATCAGAGTTTACTGATGGGATAGTGATGGAATCATATATCTGGTGCTAGACTGTTTTGTCTGAGATCAAAGAATCATAATCTTTACCGAGAGACAGATGTGTAACCTTCTTCCTCTTCCATGGTGATTATCCCATCTTTGACAGATGCTATCTTCGCGATGCTCTCAACTGGAATGTTGAAGCCTGACAAAAATTGCCTTCCAGCATCATACACTTTCTCCAATAGAATACCTACACCAACTGCAGACGCCCCAGAATCCGAAACGATTCTCAACAATGCTTCTTGACTAGCTCCGCTGGATAAAAAGTCATCGACAATCAGAATTCTATCATCAGGATGGATATGCTTTTTACTAACCATCAATTCTCTGTTCTTTCCAACAGTTTTACTAGAATAGTTTGCTTTGTATGTGTCCGACATGACAATGTTTCTCTCTTTGCGAGCGTAGACCACAGGCACTTGAAGATATTTTGCCATGGGTATGGCAAGCACGAGACCTGTGGTGGCGACTGTCAAAATCTTTGTCGGCTTCAATGATTCGAAGCGTTTGGACAGCTCCTTTGCACAGTCATCCATGAGATTCACATCCACCATGGAATCCATGAAAGCACTCACATCGACAATATTATTGGGCAGTACCTTTCCTTCTTTTAAAATGCGGTCTCTAAGCTGCATGCTGATTCTACTTTCGTGACCATTCATCGCATCACGAACTTTTTTACGCAGCCATCCTTGAAATTCAAGTCCAAACGCCAACTGCAAGGTCTTTCCAATTCCATCAATACCACAACTCATGGGAATGAACGTTCTGACAGAATTGGCAAAGTGAATATCACAATCAAGCTCTCCATAATCGAATATTTCTAAATCTCCATCATAAAAACAGAAGCACGACCGAAATCGCGTGACTCTAGTTGGTTCCGAATACGGCTTGAGCGCCTCAATGATATAATCAACATGATCCCCAACACTATTAAAACGATATCCCGAGGTAACCCTTGAATTTTGAAGCATCCGATTCATGGGATTACTCCTATCCGGCACACGAGCAGGCTCCACCTCAAAAGAAGTCCTAGAAGCAATCGCAGGCAACCCGGTCACCTCATAAACCTTCCTCGCCTTGTAACTTGCAATATCTTCAATGGACTGAAAGGCATCCGCATCACACCCATCCTCCCATTCACCAAAGTTACAGGCAAACTCCACACCATAATTTCGAAAACTTCCCGCTAAATTTTGAAAACAGGCATTGTCAATTGCAGCAACCCACATGCGGTCAAAACCCTCAATTTCATTGGGAGGACGAGAGAAGAAAGCATGGGCTTTGGGATTCCCTACTGCCTTATCAAGGCTGGAGCATTTGAGATGTATTTCGGATAATTTTTGGAGATGTTGTGCTTCATCGTCGTCTTCTTCTTGTGAATGTTCTAGATCAAGATTGTCGTCGTCAGAGACTTGTGGGTTCAAAAGAAATTCTTTGGCCCATTCTGATTTTTCTACAATGAATGAATGAATGCATGAGGTATGTATATATGTGTATGTGTGTGAGTGTGTTTTGAAAAAACAAAGAAGAAGAAAAAGAGTGGATGCAGAATGTTGGATTTCAAAACACAAATTTCAAATCATTCTCTTTCACTCACTCACTTACCCTTGTTTTGTATTATTTCATCATCCTTGACCATTCCTTGTTCCACATCCTCCATCTCATCATCGTCATTCCCACCCACAATAACGCCAACATGCTCTTCCTTCCCTCCTTGTTGTTGTTGTTGTTGTTGTTGTTGTTGTTGTTGTTGCTGTTGTTGTCCAAGAGGATCATCTTTTCCACCATTCCACCGATCCCATGGCTCAATACGACGACGACCATCACCACCACCACCACCACCACGCCCTCCAGCAACAACAACAATATCCCCATCATCCTTTTCCCATTCTGCAAACTGTTGATCAATTTCATCATTCTGCTGATCCAAATCAATATCCTCCAAAAGCATCATTTGCTCATATTCTTCATTCAACCAATTATCCTCCACCATAAAGGGAGCATACAGCTCCAATATCTTTTCTGCCGCCCGTTCTTCGTTCATGGGTACGGCACCGAGACCTTTCCCACCCACTGCCCCCACTAGGGGATTACCCCCAATCCCCCCCGAGGCAGAACTGGATCGAATTGTTGGATTCATCTTTCTACTTGCCACCGCACTGGTGCCCATGTTCATGCCCATGCCCATGCCACTGGTCATCATGGGATCATCTTCCAAGCTACCACTACTGCTACTACTGCTACTAACACTACTACTGGTACTCAAAAGAGAAGAAGAAGCCTTTTGTCGTTCCATTTCAGACCAAAAGATTTCATCCGGTGTCGCATCTTGATCAATTTGTTCGTACCATGCATTATCTTGCTGTTGTTTGTCATTCTTTCGACGTTTGGCAGCTGCAAAGAGACATGTGGTGGTGATCCTTTGTTGTGTGGTCGTTCTTCTTCGTTCTGTTGTTGCTATTGCTATTGCGGCTGCGGCTGTTCTCTGTTGTATCTTGGACCGAGCCAAGGAGGAGTGCAACAGTGTAGCTTTGTCTCCTCTTGGTGTGACGAGCCGTGTCGTAAAGCCTTCTACTGCGACTATGCCAGTTGTAGTGTCATTCGTTGGATGATTCCTCCCAAAGAGGACGAGGAAGCTGCCAGCGGCGAGGAGGAGCCAATTTATTATTATAATGTAGTATGGTATGGGTTTCATTTCTATCGATTATTGACAATCTAGCTATTATGCCATAAAAATAATAATGCAACTGTCCGCATCTATCTATCTCTTTTTCTATAAAAATTGTCTATCTGTCTATCTCTGTGTGGAAAAACGGAAAAACATTAGGAATCTCAATCAACACAACACAACAACATGAAAAGCGATGAAGCAAGCAATGTACTTCGAGCTATCTACCGTACTACGTACTCTGGTGTACTGCACCGACGCAGTTACAGAGTAGTGACGTGCATCATCCATTTTCTGCAACGAACAAATCCAAAGATGAATTTGTACAGTAAACCCGGGTACACGTAGTAGTACGCACGTATTGTTACGTATTCTCTTCACATCAAATGTTTGCGTGTGTACATCATGTCGTAAAACTACGGTATCGTACATCTTTCTTTCTTTTTCTCTCTTGCTTGCTTGTCATTCTCTCGCTCTCATCATTCATAATCTCCATCCATCCATCAAGCAGTACCAGGTACCCGTTTCCATTAAAATTATTGTCGGTCATTCAAAATCACAGGAACCAACCCTCCCTTTATCCAAAAAATCATGACAAACCATGAAAACAATTCACAAACACGTTGTCTTGTCCTCCTCTTGACAGTGTTCTTGTGGTCATACTTGGCTGCTAATACTAGTAGTTCTAGTAGTACTTTTTCACCAGCTTCTTCGTTCCTGGCTTTGGCCTTTAGTACCACTACTCCCTCCTCTTCTTTTCTTCCCATCAGCAGCAGCAGCAGCAGCAGCAGCAGCAGGAGGAGGAGGAGGAGGAACCTCTCCACAACACCGTTCCCACTCTTGATGACATCCAATGACTCCTCTCCACTCCAACAACAACAACAACAACAACAAACGAATAATGATGATAAGAATGAAAAGAACCAACAGCAGCAGCAGCAGCAGCAAGAACCCCTGCTGCTCTCCATGGAACTCACCAAACCACTTGGACTAATCCTCGAAGAAGTCCAAGAAAACCAACCCATGGGAGTCAAAGTACAAGAACTTTCCAAGGAAGGATCGGCATATGCCAAGGAAGAATATCGGAATGTACTGGTTGGAATGAAATTGTCTCAAGTCATGGATGTCAATGTATCCAATATGTCTTTTGAAAATGTCATGGATTGTATTATTCAAGCTCCTTCTCCTTTGAGACTTTCCTTTGTTCCTCTTTTATCAAACAAAGACGGAGTGGAAGAAATGGATGTAGATGTCAAGGATGATGGGATGTTTCCAGTGGGTACCACTGTCGAAATTCGTGTGCTGCAAAGTGACAAGGAGGACAAGGTCCTTCAAGCCAAAGTGGGTGATAACTTGAGAAAGGTCTTGTTGGACAATCAAGTAGAATTGTACAGAGGACTCAAGAAGAAATTGGGAAATTGTGGTGGTGGTGGACAATGTACATTTTGTGCAGTGGATTTTGTCCAAGAGGAGGGATGGGGTGTCAGGAGTGAGTATGAAACTCAAAAGATTGGTAAGAAATTGTCACAGACGGCACGATTGGCTTGTTTGAACAATGTTCAGGGTCCTGCGACGATTCGTGTGGAGTAAGTATAGAGAGAATATAAACAAAACATAGTTTCTATTAGTAGAGGTTTTAGGTTTCGTGGACTTGATTTCCATTATTATTTTATTGGTGGCTATACACTCTACTAGGAGGAGGTATGTGTGTTTTTCTTCCATGGAAGTACCACTGGATTGTACACACCTGCATTTTCATCTCCATCAAACTCTTGCATATTCAATTGATTCTCCCTCTCGATCCTTGCTCTTGCCACCTCCAACTTGTCTTGAGGTAACAAATCCAAAAAGATACACAATTGTTCTCTCGTGGTAGTCAATGCATCAATAAGATATTGTTTCTGTTTGGAATCCAATGTTATAGCAGTAGTCATGGTCGCCGAAGAAGAAGAAGAAGAAGATATAAATGTCAAATCATTACGAACATAATCAATGGCACTTTGCAATTCTTGAGCAGCGATATTTCCAGCTTCGGTAGCCTCTACCAAATGTTCCGAGGGGATAAAGGTGGAACAATAAATGATTTGATCAACCAGTTTGTAGTTTTTTTCAATGAGCAGGAGTGTTAATTTCATTTTGTTTTGCAATTCTTGTGCACTGGTGGCTTTGCGGACAAAACGTTCTTGTTGGACGGTGGCTTCTTGGACACGGGATATGAGGTAGAGGGATTCGCAGAGGGGGTCAGGGTCAGGTTCGTAGGCTAGGGCAGGAGGGATTATTGGGATTGGGACTGGGATGTTGTTCGTGGTGGTCCACCCAAAAAAAGTTGTGGATGAGGTCAGTAGGATTATTTGTTCAAAGAAGTTACGTCGGTTGTTGCGGTTGCTGGTTTTCTTATTGATGTTGCTTTGATGTTGTGGTTCTTGTTGTTGCTTCTTGTCGATCTTTCTTGTGGTTATTGTACTGCTGTCATCGTCTCCTCCTCGAGTCAGAGAAATACAAGTTATTTCTCTTTGCTTTGCTCCTGTGTTTGTACGGACAGCAGCAGCAGCAGCAGTAGTGATGATTCTAGTTATTCTTTGCGGTGGCTGTGGTTGTGGTTGGAAAGCCAAGAAGTGGAGACGGTGGACTGGACGAGCACGAGAACGACGACGAGGAGGACCATTGTCCTGATGAGCAGCAGCAGCAGCAAAGACTACTAAGGCACTACTACTGCTACTACTGCCAGTCGTTGTTATAGTTGTAGGATCATAATGTTGCTTTACAATGAAAAGCAGTGTAAGGAAGAAAAGAAGCGAATGAATACTCATTGTGAAATGTTTCTTGAGAAAAGCAAAGGACAGAGCACTGGACAGATAGAGCTCTATCTACTCTTGCTCTCTACTAGCTAGCTAGAGAGAGACCTAGCTAGAGAGAGAGCTCTCTCTCTGTACGCTTGGTCGTCAATAAATACCGGCGTACGCATCAATGTAAAAAATAGATCATCCAAAATACCACAAACGACAAAGAACAAACAATCTAAACATTACTTCTTTTACTATTATTATTTCACTTCCCAAAACATGAAATCTTTGCCACTGTCATCCTTTACTACTATGCTACTACTACAATTACTAATACTTACACTGGACCTTTTACCAACCGTATATTGTTCCTCCTTCTCCAACTCCCCAAGAACAGCCTTCCACAGCAAGAACCATAATAGACCATCAGCATCAGCAACCAAGGCATCATCCTTGTTCCAATGCCCCGACGACAGCACCGTCGTTACAGATAATAAAGATTCATCTTGCAAAAAGAAATACAAATTAATTCAAGTACAAATCATTCACCGTCATGGAGATCGTACACCCATTACACCCATGATGGATAGAGACTATTGGCAGGAAACACTCCCCTCTCCCGATCTTTTGTCCAAACTCTCGCAGGGGACGAGAATTGTTCTTGGATCAGAAAGGAAAAAGGAGGAGGATGATCATGGAGGAGTATTATCTCATGCAGCTGGGGGTATTGGACCCTTTGGGAAACTAACCAAATTGGGTTTGTTGCAAATGGTACAATTAGGATCACGGATAAGAGATGAATTGCATCATGATGTGGATGATAATGATGATGATGAGGACAAGGAGAAGGACAGGGTCGATGACAAAATGATAGCAAGACTGTTTACCCATACAGATCCGATACATCCCTCCAAGGTCAAGATCAAGAGTACGAATTTTCCAAGAACAATTCAGTCAGTCCAGGCATTGTTATTGGGATTGTTTCCACTGGGATATGACGGTGAGATTGAGATTGATGCATCCGAGACGGATGTTTTGATACCGGATCCTCAACCGAGGTTGACGGTGGAACAGGTGGAATTGGAGAGGGAGTTGAGTCGCAGAAGTCATATTGTGGAAAGGGAGGAGGAGTTGGAGGAATTGGCGGGGAAGATTACGGATTCGTTGCATCATTTGATTGATTGGGAACATGCAAGTGGAATGAGTTGGGGTATCGGTGAGGAGGAGGAGGAGGAGGAGGAGGAGAGACATGTCAATGTGGATAACAAAATGAATGATAATGATGACATCCTCAATGATTCTTCCTCTTTGACGACGACGACGACAAGAAGCAAAAGAAAATGGTTGACGTTTTCACAATTGGCAGAAGTCATGACTTGTTTGAGAGTGCGGGATCAGTTGCCAGAATCCATTAGTCATGAAGATTACAAGATTATTGCATCGCATTCAGCATGGAAGTGGTTTGAAAATCTAAGAAATGACAATTTGGCCCGGTTGGCTATGAAGTCATTTATGAATTTGATCATGGAAACTTTACGAGATGGACTTGATGAAAACAGTAAAGATCCTGTTTTGTATTTCTACAGTTGTCATGATTCAAGTTTGATTGGTTTGATGTGTGCGTTTCGTCTGGAACAACCAGCTGAATGGCCTGAATATGGAAGCTATTTGAAGGTGGAACTCTTTAAATCTCAAGAGGAGGAAAAGGATGATGGAGAAGTAAGAGTCGATTATTATGTACGATTTTCATTGAATGGTCAAGTTCTCAAGAGTTCTTGGGGGATGGAACGAGAGGGGCCAACGAGGGAAATGATTTGTTTGAAGCACTTATCTCGGTCTATAGCCCGAGAGCATGGCCACCCATGCATTATTGAAGAAAGAACAGGGAAGAATCAGACTTGAGAGTATTTCCTATTTTGAAAGAAAGGTGGTACAAATGAATTTAATACTTAATGTTGTTTACGTGGAATTATCATCCTCAGATATGCTCCAATTAATACTGTCATATGACATGGTTGCGTTTATGTCTGGAATTTGACTTTGAGAGCTGCCATTATTTACGTTTCTAACAGAATGAGATTGAAGTGGGACTGGTGGTAAGATGCCATCCTTCAAAAGTCCTTCTCGTTGCAAATGCTGCTTCAATGCGATTATTTTCTGCTTTGTAGTTTGCAATTGACGTGCAAGGTTGCGAGCGACCGTCATTTGCTCTGTAACAGCGAGTTCCTTCTGCTTCAACTTTTTCTTAGCAGATGCTAACTCTTCAGATTTACTGTGATTTTCAACCGCCAATGCTTTGTTTTCTTTCTGTGCGGAAGATAGAGAAGTTTCTACTTCTCTTCGATGTTTCACTTCACGAGATAAAACATCTTCCAATTGCTTAATGTACGACATCAAATTTTTCATTTTAATCTTCAGTTCTGCCTTTTCTGTCTCAAGTTGTCGACGGGTGGCGTTTAGCTCATTAACAAAAGTTTCTTTGGCGTGGAGTGCTTCTTCTGTTTCCTCGACGGTTTTCATCAAAGATTGAACCTTTTCACTCAATGTCTCCAAAAGATCATTCTTCTCTTCTAATTCTTTCTGTAATGTCTCGAGAAGAGGAGAACCAGGAGAATCAAATGACTCGATAACATCTGATTTTGAAGAAGGAGACATGGCATCATGGATGGCGTACTTCATCTTTTCCAAGTTGTCAAGTAGTTCATTGTGTTTACTCATTATTTCGGCGGTGGAAGGAGACAAACTTTGTCTAGTTGAATCTGTGATAGTAACATTCTCTTCCTGACGATGACTCTTGACACCGTCTTTTAAATTCGAAAGAAGGGAGAGTGCTTCAGATTTTTCTTCTTTCAGTTCCCCGATTGTTTCATGAAGCTCATGAATTTCTCGTTCTTTTTCCTCAATAGCTTCGCAGAGGAGATGCACTTCTTCCTCAGATGCTTCAAGTTTAGATTCCAACTCTACTAATCTAGCCGAAGCATCCCTGCTTTCATCATCTAGGATCTCTAATTCTGTCTCCTTATCTTCAAGCTTTAACTTTAACATTGCAATTTCTTCTTCTAGATCATTCAAAGCTGCAGCATTGGAAACTTTGTAATCTTTGGAACTAGGTTCAGGTTCTGCGCGTCGTTGCGTGATCTCGTTTTCTAAAAACTCAATTATTTCTGTTTGGGTTGCTAAAGTGGCCTGCAACTCATTGTTTCTCGAAAGAGTTTCTTCATTGATAGTCTCCAATGATTCTACTTTACTCTTCAATTGATCAATTTCAATGATTTTCCCTTCAATGTCATCAAGTAGTCTCGCACACTCCTTGTCATGAATAGAATTCAATTTTTCAGCACCGAAAAGTTGAGATTTGATATCACTGTAAGAGTCTTCGAGTTCCCTAATTTTATCATTGTGTTTTTGTTTCTCTTCTTCCAGAGTTTTTTTCAACTCTTGAATTGAGTAATTCGAGGTGGACAATTGGGCGTTTAGTTTCTCGATCTGCTTTTCTAACTCACTTATTTCTACTGACTTGGTCTGAATATCCCGTCTCAGATGTTCCTGTATATTTTCGTGTTGATCATTCTTCGAGGACAGTTCTTCTCTAAGATTTCTTAATTCATATACTGTGGATTGCTCGTCTATTAGTTGTTGCTTCAGTTTTTCTTTGTCAGATTCTGTCTTTTCAAGTTTTTTCAGTAGTTCTTCTATACGGGAGTCCTTCTCTTCAAGCATCGTGATGGCATCATTTGCTGTCTCCTCAGTTTCTCTCCGTAGTGATTGAATATTTTCATTCTCTTTACAAACATGTGCAAATCTCTGTTCCAATTCTTCAATTTTGTTCGCGCATGAGTGTAATTCGGATGACTTCGTTTCAAGGGCATTATTAAGTTTTGAAACTTCTTCATCTTTGGACTGACGAATTCTTGATACTTCTTCCGATTTTGCACTCAAATGTTTCTCTAATATAGTCGCGATTCGCTTTTGAGATTCATAACTTGATTCATATTTAGATCTTTCCTCAACTATCTTATTCTCAACTGATTTCAATTTTGACTTTAATGCTTCAATCAGATGCATCTGACGATGAACGTTCGACAGCAGTGAGGAGTTTTCAGTTTTGAGAGACTTATTTTCATCGATGACCTTGTTGTTCTGATTTTTTTTCTGGTCAAGAGACTTCTCCATTTCAACAATCTTGCTACGGAAGGACTCCTCTAGTACCTTGGACTCATTCAATTCATATCGAACATGTTCAATCTCTGTTTCAAAAACCTCATTTTGTTGAACCATGTTTTCTAATTCACGAGAAATATCATCAAGGTCTGATTGTAGAATTTGATTCAACCGAACTTGCTCAGAAAGTTGTTCGGTTGCTACCCCCATGATCGAAAATTTCACCTCGTACTCATTTATGGTCGTTTCGGCATTAAACATATCCTTCCTTAAGTTTTCCAGCTCACAGGTTAGTGTGTGTACACGACTTTCAAGTTCGATATTTTTCTCCTGTAAGTTATCTTTTAACTCGTCTGACATTTTACTTTCACGAGTAATTTTTGCAAGTTCACTTTCAATACTGTTAATTCTGGTTTCTAGCTCAGCGTTACGAGCTTTAGACAAAAACTGCTGATTCTTCAAATCTGTATTCAGAGATTTAAATTTTTCAACTTCTTTGTGCAAGCATTGAATATCTCGTTCCTTCGAGCTAAGTGTCCTTTCAAGGCGAGATACCGCTCTCTCTCTACTATTGGCTAATTCTATTCCCGCTGTAGCATTGGACTGCTGGTCTTTCACTGCTTCTTTCAAGCATCGAATCATATCTCTGCTACTATCGACATTTGATGAAGAAGTTCGGTCAATATTCAATTTCAGTTCCATACACGCCTTTGTAAGATCGTTACGAATGACTACCAAGTCGTTATTTCTTTCAAAGACCTCTTCCTCAAACTTGCTTGCTTGCAGCTCGAGATTTTGTTCGCTAACTTCAAGGGCCCGTTGAATACTTTCAATTTTTTCTTTATATTCTTCATTCTCAATAGATTGTTCTTTGAATGATATTTGGAGCGACTCCATTGCAGTCTGAAGCTTTGAAATTTCTTCTTGTTTTTCCTTCAAGAGGGCACCCATTTCAATTTCTTTATTTTTCATACTATCAAACGAAACATTTCTTTCTTCTAGAAGTTGCTGCAAAGAATTGAGCTGATTTCTACAGTTTGTTATAGTTTCATGTGCATCGCCTAAGTTTCGAGACATCTCATCCCTCTCACTTGCTTGAGATGCTTTTATTTTTTCTATTTCATCTGCATGTTGCGATTGAGCAGAAGAGAGCTGATTTTTAAGAGATTCAAGAGTTATTTGTGATTCTTCTCTCATGGCACAATAGTCAGCATAAAGAGCATCAAAATTTGCTGAAATTGATGTGATTTCTGCATCTTTCTCAGCAGCAAGGCTCCGTAGTGATTCAATAATTTCATACGCTTCAATCGTTTTATTTACTTCTTTTTTCCTTTCTTCTTTCGATTTTTTTGCATCTTCAGTCACACAGACAAGTTTAGCTTCCAGGTCAGATATCTGAGACAATAAGCTTTCGATGGATGTCTTCTTTTCAGCGATATCTTTCTGCAAGCTTGACACAGTTTCTTTTATTTCTTGCTGCAAGCTGGCTATAGTATCTTTAATATCCTGCTGCAAGCTTGCAATGACCTGTGAGAGCATCTCCTGAGCCTTTTCGGACTTAGCACGATATTCAGCAGAATCGGCATTCGCCCGAACTTGTTGTTCCTCTAATTCATGTTGCACTGTACGAAGAGCATGAACAATTACCTGGTGTTCTTTATCTGCCTCAATATGTGCCTCTTTCAATTTTTCAAGCTCCATTGTGGTTTCTTTGAGCATTAACTTAGAATGACTCTCAAGGTCGGTTAGAGATTGGTTTTCTGCTTTCATGATAGCAACTTCTTGCTTCATAGAAGAAAGTGCCGTTTCTTTTCTCTCTAGAATTGAATCATAATGAGCTTTTAGTCCTTCAAATTCTTCCTGTCGCTGGGTATCAACATCAAGTAGTTTTGAACGCATTATCTCTTGTTGTTCTTCAGTGATGCTTTTTAAACGCGAGAGCTCCATACATGCAGACTTGTAGTTTGCTTCCAGATTTTGAGCTTGTGATTCGAGCTCGTATCGAGCATTCTCAGCATCTTGATATTCTGTAGTGAGATTATTAATTGATTCCTGTTTCTCATCAACTTGTCTCTTCAATTCGAATATTATTGCATCCTTTTCCGCAACCAAATCTTGTAGTTTCTTCAAAGCTACTCGTTGATTTTCAAAATCTAGTTCGAGTGAGCGAACAGTTTCCTCTTGCTTCGCCACATCAACATTTGCGTTCTCTAAGTCTTTTTGGGCCAATTCTAACTTGCTTCTTGTTTCTTCGAGAATGTTTTCGATCTTATCTTTGTCTTCAATTGCATTTTGAGATTCGACCGTAAGGGCCTCAATAGTGTCTTGCTTTTCTTCTATCTCGGACTGCAGCTTTTCTATAAAGGATTCCTTTTCTAATGATGACTCTTGATAAGACTTTTGAAGTTGGTCAATCCTTCGTTGAGCATTTTGCATAGTATCACTCATAAGTTGCTCGTTTGTTGCCTGTTGCTGTTCTATTTCTCTTTTGTATTGATTCAACATTTTCTCTAATTTTCCAACTTCCTCTTCATTTCTATCGTTGACAGCCTTGATATCTTTTTGGTATCTGCTGAGTTCCGCCCTCAGCGACTGGATCTCTTGGTCATGGTCTTGGATCAACTTCTCTCTTTCGCTGACAAGAGATAGCGCGGACTCAAGCTTAGAATCAAGTGAGCACTTTTCTTTTACAAGATGTTCCAGCCTTGTTTGCTTCTCTTCGATCTCCGTCTGAAGCTTTTCAATGAAGTCTTCCTTTTCCTGTGTTGTTGCGGTGAACGATGTATGGAGGTCAGCTAATTTCTGATCGTGCGCAGTCCTCTGTTTCTCAAGCTCCTCTCGTTTTGCTTCCTTTTCAATGATAGTTTCTTGTCTTGCAGAACGAAGTTTTTCTTCTAGGTCGAGAATTTGCCTCATCACAGACCCATTGGTCGATTGTTCCTCGACATTTTTCTGTGCTTTATCAAGTTCATCCTCTAGACGCTGAATTTCTTTTTCCATAATTTCCCTCCTTAGCTGACTTTCCTTGTCATTTTCCTTTAAATTATCAATGACTTGATCTCGCTCTTTACACTGACGATCGACAGTAAGTTGGAGTTCCTTTATTTTGGCAATGTTTTGATTCTTGTGTTCTTCTAAGTCTTTTCTAGCTTGAACAAGATCAGAAGATGCTTTCCGCGAAGACTCCATCCATCTCTTTGTTTCAACCAACGCCGACTCAAGTTGTGTTTGGATTGAATGTTTGTCCTCAAGTAGAATATCGCGTTCCTCTTCGCACGACTTGAGTGAAGCAACAATTTGCTCTTTGTCATGTTTTAACTTTTGAACAACCTCCTCTGACTCGTTCAGCTGAACTTGCAATTTTCCAAGCATTTGCTTATGGGCTTCAGCCGAATCACTACTATCGACTTCAATTTGTTTCATTAATTTCTCTGTGAAAATCTTCGAGTCCGTGATCTGTTCTTCAAACTTCATCCTTTCATGGTCAAATACAGAGGCTTGTTCTTCGAGCTTTTGTGTGAGATGCAAAACCTTAGCCTCAGAAGCCCTCTTAACTTCGGATAATTCAAGCCGAAGACTTTGAGACTCTGTAGTTACGGCATTTATGTCATTCTGAAGTCGCAGGTTGCTCGAGATCAAATCTTGGCGCTCAACTTTGTCCTGGTTCAGATTCTTAGAAAGACATTCATTATTTGAAACAAGTTGCGTATTGAGATCTTTCAATTCTTGAATTTCATGCTCCATGCGCTTCAACTTCTCAGTAGTGTCGACAAGACATTGCTGCATTTGCAGTCTACTCGAGATCAATTCTTGGCGCTCTACTTCATCCTGGTCTAGTTTCTTGGAAAGGGATTCTTTCTCGGAAACAAGCTGCGTATTAATATCTTTCAACTCTTGGATCTCATCCTCCATACGCTTCGACTTCTCAGTAGTGTCAAAAAGACATTGCTGAATTTGTTGGAAGTTACTTTCTATGATATTGTTCTTAGAGATTGCCTCACTGAGGTTTTGATGAAGCTTTTTATTTTCTCTCCGAAGATCAGATTCTCTTTCCTTCATTTGCTTCAGTAGCTGTCGCTCACTTTCCTTTCTCTGATCTACCTCATTGTTTGCCGATGACAGTTTAGTGTATAGTTCTGCTGTGGTAGACTCTATGATTTGTTTAGAATCCTGGAGCTGCTTTCGAGTATTTTCACATTCACCACGAAGCTTCTCAACTTCTTCAGCATGATTTTTTTCGAGAACTTTCAAATTGTGGTCATTTTCTTCTCTCACTCCTTGCAATTGCTCACAGAGTGTATCAATACGCGTTAAGGCTTCTTTTAGATCTTTATTCACCTGTGAGTTTTCCTCTTTCAATTCTTCAGAGATGGATGATTTATGCACCAGTTCTTGTCCCATTTCATCCAACTTTGACTTCAACTGCATAATATTGGTCTTATAAGAAGCTTCCATACTTTCCGATTGGGTCTTTGACTCCTTGAGGTTTTCTTTCATCTCCGATATGACGTTGTTCCTGTCAACAACTTCCTTAGAAACTTTTTCGGCATATGCAGTTCTGTCATTCAGCTCTTTTGACACATTGTCCAATTTACGATCTTTCTCCACCATTTTTTTCTCAAGCATTGAAACCTTTTGTTTGAGCTGTTCTGCCTGCTCGGATTCTCTGTTTGCCTTGGCAAGTTGTCTAGAAAACTCACGTTCTTTTCCATTTAATTGAACTTTGAGCTGTTCGTATTGGGCACGAAGTAATCCATTTTGCTTAGCTAGATCATGAACTCTTGCGGTGGTTTCTTCCAAACTGCATTGAGCTCGTTTCAACTCATTGTCTTTCGCCTCCATTTCGGTTTTCAAGAATTCATCCTTTTCATGGAGTATGGACTCCGACAATTTCTGAAAGGACAAAAGATATTAAAACATCCAATCAGTTAATATGTTTCAAATAAAAGTAATCCATCAGCTCTGTTCATATTTTTCTAGACTTACCACTGCTTCTTGAGCTTGAATCAAGTCATCCTCCATCATTTCATTCTTTGCTAGAACGGCAACCTTTTCCTTGTGAATCTCATCCATTATTTTTGTCATCATTCTTATGTTTTTCTCCTGCTCTCCAAGCGACGCCTTTGCTTGACTGAGTTCATTCAAAAGCTCCATCTTCATATGCACCATGTCATTGGATTCCTTTGATGAGATACCAGCAAAGACTCGTGCGATTTTAGTGGATAACCTTCCAGGAACATGTGCAGGCTCATCGGCTATCGACGCTGGAGCCACATTCTTCATGACTGTACTCAGCACATCAGACAATGGCTTCGATTTATTGTTTGGGGTGCGAAATTTGGAAGCATCCTTTCCATTCGATTTACTCATTTTCTTTACATATGATGGAGAAAAAATAGGCAACACAGATTCATGATTGTTATTGCCACTCTGTGGTGTCTCATTCTGAGAGGGGTTCAAGATGGATGTCTGTACGTCCGACAAAGAGTGATCTTTGTTTTCATCGATAGAATTTAGAGGGGTTACAGAAGAACGACGAATTCCCGTGGCAGGCGTGGTCGGCATCACCGGTGCTGGCGATCTTGGAACACGAAATGTAATAGATCTAGTTCGAGAATTGGATCCATTCGTAGTCAACAGGGACACGATATCTTTGTATGGTTTTGAAGTCACATTTTTACCATTGACAGCCGTCAGGATATCACCAATTTGGATCTTTCCAGCTTTTACAGCTTGCGATGGCGAAGAAGAGGAAGAATTCTTGGAGTTGGCGACTAGGGTCATGACTCGACATCCATATTCCTTGTGCCCATTTTTGATTACCGGTTCAAGTTTCAACCCAATAGGACCAGGTTCAAATTTTACTGTATACTCCACACCTTTGGTTGCAAAGGAACTTCCTGGTGACGACGCTTTCGTCGTCCTTGCAAATCTAGTCGGAGGAGCGACATCGCTTCCATCTACACTCGATTCCTCATTATTATTAGGATTTTCCCATTGTACTTTTGCATCTTTTGTAGAGTCCACATTATTTTCAACTGACACACGACTTTCCTGCACTTTATCGCCATGGAAAAGATTTCTCTTGTTACTAAATCGAGAACGGATCACTTTGGGTGTTGCATCACTATCAGATTGAGGAGAGAATATCCTTCGATTATCCAGTTTGTTAACAGCCGACTGCTTTTTCGCTGTCGATGTTATTTTCTTAGTTGAAGATTTTTGCTGCTTGGTAGGATTCCGATTTCCCACATTTGATTGACTTAAATCTGTTCCAAATTTACGTGGCGTCTTGCTTGCCTGTGTGATGTTACGTTATAGACAGGACGTGATGGTTAAATTTGAAAATGAGCACGGCATCGAAAATATACAACAACGACTCGTGATAAATTTCAAAAGGATTTACAAAATCAAAATTCACCAGCAACCATTGATTTGATATGCTTACCGAAACCGCTGATGCTGCCGCTGTAGTTGTTTCTGAGTATTCACTTGCACTCTCGACATCGGAAAACATTCCTGTGCCGTACATGAATAGGTCAGCCTCCATGATAAACGAATAAACCACTAACCAATTTCGTTATTTGATTCTTTTAGATAACTATGCAAGTGATTGGTTAAAAGATCGATTTGAGATGCAATAACAGCAACTCTTTGGTTACTTCGAAGGTAATATTGCTGAATAAGAAACACGAAACCAAATACCGTTGGTGGCACCTTTTTGGACAGAGAGATTTGAAGCACGCTTTCAAAATTCGCACACAGGAAAAAACTATGGGGCAATTTCAAAATTGTGGCTCACGAGCTAATTTAGTCCTTTGAGTTTACAACAACGTACAGGCGCGTTGTACATGCATTGCTTCTTGGCGGTAGACTAACCGTCCGTACTAATTACCGTACTACTGTACGTATAACTTCTTCATGTACATTTTACGTTACAGTCGTCCTTCCCCCTCGCTCGTCCAACAAAAATATTTTCTAGTCATATTTTTTATTTTCACTTTCTTATTTTATATTCATTTTTCATGAACCCCATCATTCATCCTTTCTATCTTGGTCGGACTGGATGAAGAGAACTTCTCAGAAATTCTACCAATTGTCTTATCATTCTCTCATCTTATTTCTTGTGATTCTGTATGGATTCAAGATAAAAGTGGCTGCAATGCGCATTGTTGTCCAAAGAGTGAAATCTGCCTCTGTCACGGTCAACCATGAGAAAATATCCACTATTGGACCGGGCATGATGGCACTGGTTGGGTTGCACGAACATGATACAGAAGACAATTTAAAGGATTGCTGTAGGAAGCTATTGGCTGCCAAACTCTGGGAAAATGACAATGGAGGTCAGTGGCGGTGAGTGAGTGATTGAGCGTCTGCCTCTGTGGAACAAGTGAAGAGTGTACAATGTATAGAGCAGAGATACAGACGCCAGACATGAGGCAGCAAAACAACCAAGATATTTGATATAGTTTGACCACTTCTTTTTTTAACTTTTTTCTTTCCATGATTGTCGGCAACTGCACTACTCTAGGCATGGTGTGAAGCAACGAGATTTAGAAATTCTATGTGTATCACAATTTACACTCTATGGAACACTAAGTAAGAAAAATCAACCTGATTATAAATTGGCCATGAAGTCCATTCCTGCCAAAGAAATGTATGAACGTTTCCTATCCATGCTGAAAGAAAATTACAAACCAGAAAAAGTATTTGATGGACAATTTGGTGCCATGATGGATGTAGAATTGATCAATGATGGTCCTGTTACCATTGTCATTGAGAGTGATCCATTGGGTGGCGTTGGTGGTAGTAGTTTTACGAATCACGATGATAATGGAGAGACATAATGATGTTTTGCCAACTAATATTAGAAAAAAAGAAGAAAAAAAAAGACACTTAACCAAAGCTTAAAAATTGAAGTGACAAACTATTCTGCTTTCTTTTAACGATGACACCCTTGCCATTTTGCAATCCATATTCTTCCAAAGATCCATCCATTGTTGTAAAAGATTCTCCAATGCAAACAAGTTCCGCATCAAAATGCGTACAAACAATCATGGAGGAGAATTCATCACCACCACTGCCACTTCTACTCTGCTCATTTTCATGTCTTGTTGAAGAATCATCTTGTACATTCTTGGGTGGTGGAGAATCCGATAAGCCAGCTATAGCTCTACCACGAAGATGTCCAAAAATATATATATCTCCATCAGCAATGACCTCTCCACCTGAATTCACGTTGCCCAATATGACAAGTGATTGATTGGGTACATCTGTTGATACTTGCTGTCCCGATCGGACAGATCCATGATAGAGTTTGGCTGGTGGGATAGTTATAGATTGATGATGGTGAGGAAGTGAAGATGAATCTTGAGAAGTGCTTGGAACAACCATATCATCCAATACATCTTTTTCTGATGATCTTGAATGCATGGGTTCCAATCCATTGCTCGCCAAGATTTTATCATATAATTTAGACATGGGTTCTGTAGCATCTAAACCCAAGTCTTCGCATGTCTTTTGTAATTCACTCAAGGATAAAGAGAAAATGTTATCTCTCGTGATTGATTCATGATTACCTCTCATAGAGACTTGATGGTCACATTTTTCTACATCGATATTATTCACTGCACATGTGTTCTCATTAGATACATTGACATCTTCCACAGATTGAGTTTCCATGGTATCCTTCACCGTCTTTTCTCCATCATGACCACTTTGCTTCAAAACGACTTGTACTAAATCTTCAATATTCATAGCGGCTTTACCACCTTTCTTTCCATTCATCCCCAATACCCTTCCACTTCCAACCCTCCCCAACACTGGCAAACCCAAAGAAGTCACTTCCTTCCCTATCGATTGAATATTTGGAACATTGGTCAAACCCATGACAGTAATACCCCATTGGTCCAAAGTTTCTACAATTGACGGAAGAAATCCTTCACAGGGCGGTTTGTAATGTGGTGATCCGTCATGTTGAAAGGCTGCGAGATCAAGTATAATTGCTACTCGTAAAGAAGTCGAGGTTCCTGGTAGAGATTTTGGTCGGATCATGGATTGAATGGCCGAATACTGATTTGTTCTGCTACTACTGCTACTGCTGCTGCTTCTTGAAAGGAACGATATTAGATCATTAGTGATAGAAAGAGAAGAAGAACCTGTAGCGGTAGCCTGTCGTGGTAGGCATAGCGTTGGAAGGAGATAGGAAGATCCTATAATTTGCAGTGATGATTGTGGATTGGACTTGATTTCAAATGTGGGACTAGTAGTATAGCCACTGCCAGTAGCGACAGCAGAAGGAGCAGTAGCAGGTGTAGTTGTTGGAGCAGTGGCAGTAGCAGCTCTTGATTTCAATCGTCCTGCTCCAGCCCAATGTTCCAAATAATTTCGAGCATGATTGTCTTGAGATGAAAAACAGCAAATACTGGATTGAAGTTTGTGCCGGAAAGAGTTTCTTGAAAGATGATGTCGATGATGAGTGATTGGAATCATTATTTTCATGATATGGTATGTAGGTTATTTATCTAGAGAGGAGTAGTGTTTTTGTGCGTGCCCAATGGACTCGACTGTTTTAGATGCCTTCTAAAATAACTTTAGTTTAAATATTTCAATATTGCCTCTAACGATTGGCGGAATTCGTACAGTGGTTAGTACGTCGCATTGTGGTTGCGAAAACCCGGGTTCGATTCCCGGATTCCGCATTGAAAAAGTTCATTTTATTGTGCGGCCTAATGCATGGCTCGTATCTGGAGAGGGGCCAGATTTGACTTTTGACAGCTTTTGACGTACAGTATTGGAGGAAGGACATGCACATTTTACATTTTCAGTAACTCAAGATAATGCATCTACATCAATAATACTATATATATATACATATCCCTTTCAAACATTTTACATAGCGACTCAATCATTATTTGTACTTTAAAATATGGCGATTCATCTCGCGACCAATACCGTTCTTTGTACCATGCATATGTTGTTGCTATTGACTTCCTATAAATCATAAATCATACAATGGCACCGAGACTTGGTTCAAATGTGGGTACCAATTCTCCACAATCATTCTCAAATGCAAAAAGGACTCGTTTAAATCATTATTCACAATGATTTCATCAAAATTACCGGGTGTCAATCCAAACTCTACTTCTTTCTTTGCATTACCCAGTCTCGTTCGAATAGCATCCTCTGTTTCGGTACCACGTTCTCTTAATCGCGTCTCCAACACTTCCATGGATGGTGGAGCAATGAACAACAAATGTGGAGCAGTCGTAATGTATTGATTGTGTTTTATTTTCATGGCACCTTGAATGTCAATATCCAAAATGCAAATTTTACCTTGCTGAATAACACTCTGAACAGATTCATAAGCAGTTCCATAAATATTACCATGAACTTGTGCATATTCAATGAATTCATTGTTTTCTATCCCTCTCAACATTTCGTCTTTTGTTGTGAAATGATAATGGATACCATTGATTTCTCCAGGTCGTGGATTTCGTGTCGTATGACTCACGGAGAATCCTAACGGATAGTGCAATTCCAAGTCTTGTTCCGGGGAGACAGCCGTGGTGTCCATTCTCTCATGAGCCGTCCCATCCTGTTGCGGCTCTTCTTTTATCTCTTGTCGGTTGTAGTATTTGACAAGCATATCAATCAGAGTCCCCTTTCCCACTCCACTTGGACCTGAAATTACCAGTGGTCGTAGTTGAGGAAAAGCCCCATCCCATGATGTGGGTGATGATGTTGCACCACTAGTACCATACTGTGAATAGTTGACTGCCTTGTTGGTATTGTGGTCGTTACGGGGAGAAGAAGTTGCAATGGTCGTCCAGAACTGATTCCAATCACGACGAGGAGGGCTTGAAGTGCTGAGTTTGATGTATAGAGCATTGAGCAGAACTAATAGCAAAGTTGGGACCACAATGAACTTTTTTCGAAAGGTATTTACGGAGGACGACCCATTCGTAGTATTATAAGATGTAAATATAGGTGTACTGGTGCAGTCGATCATATCATTATCAGTTTCATCCGCAAGAAGGTTAGTAGGACTCTGAAGTGGCAGCAGCGACGCGGTGGTCATGGTGCTCCTGGCTGACCGGCTGGCTGAATGTAAATAATAACAAGAGAAGCAAGTAGAGGGCAAGAAGGAGGAAGGAACAATGAACTATTCAGCAAAAATATCTTTTGAAGTGGAATTCTTTACTTCAAGTGTATAATATCGATCCGGAGTAGTGAATTCTTGAGCCTGCTATCGAATCGAATCGAATCGAATCGAATCCCTTCTATACTATACCCCCGTTGGCGATATGACTGGTGGAAGTTACAAGGTCGCCCGAATGCAAAGCAAAAGCCATTTATTTCTGTACCTCGACGTGCATTGATGTAAATGCTGAAGGGAGCAAGTGAGTGACAAGTGGCGAAGAGAAGAAGCAAGAAAAGACCATGGGAAATAGGCGAGTGAGTACAGTAGGCGAGAGATTCGACAGAGTTGCATTTGGTTGCCCCCAGGACCCAGGAGCTGAACGGTAGTGCAGCAGCAGTACCTACTGTGCCGTACGTAAGTAGTTAGTAGTAGTAGTTTTTGATAAGGTACTTGTACGTACAGTCTGTGTAGTAAAACTTGATACGACTGACAACTGATGTTTTAACCGCTTCTTGGACGGATAGAGAAATTCTCAAAATGACCGAATCTACAATCTTAATGTCGACAATTACTTGGCAATGCATGGATGTACTGTATGTTATAAACTTGACAGAACTGTTCACCAATTTGAACAATGTTAATAATACGACACGGATTCAGAAACAGTGTTGATAGATGAGTCCTTTAGATGGAATCAGCAACCAGTCGAACCAACCAACCTACATTTTTTGTAAAGCAAGAAGCAACATTCCCATGTGTACTGGAACGATTGTTGGACTTCATGTAATACTGCATCTTCCTTCTAGCTAGCTAGGCTGCCACAAGAAATTGGAGAGAAAGAAAGATAGAAATGTCAAATAGTTATCAAGCACTCATTTGATGAAATATGGAAATAGTGTTGAAAGCACTGTAGCGAGTGCATAAGTTTTCCTCACTACTAGCTAGCTACAGTTACAAATGGTTTCATCAGCAAAACAACTTGGCATCCCATATTCCATCTTGCAAGCATATTGTGATATTTGATTTTTCTCTCAAGACACCAAAAAGAGAACAATCTGCATCAAACTTATTC
The DNA here is from genome assembly GCA_019693545.1 of Chaetoceros muelleri. NCBI lineage: Eukaryota > Bacillariophyta > Thalassiosirophyceae > Chaetocerotales > Chaetocerotaceae > Chaetoceros > Chaetoceros muelleri. The sequence goes on from JAAMXU010001482.1 coordinate 22,158, forward strand.
ACGGTCCCACAATGATGAAAAAAACACTACAAGACCGGTCCACCAGGAAATGGAGCCAAGGTCAGAAATGTCAGCACCACAGAAAAGACATAAATCCCCACACGGCGATCATCCAACTCTGTCAGCTCATCTTGCATGGGAATTTCTGCATTTCTTTGGAAGAGTGTCACCAACAAACCAAAAAATATGGAAATTGCAGATGTTTGCGTCAGTGCTCCAACCATTAGAAAAAATAGCGTAGCAAGGGATATCAGGTAGGAGGATCTCCTCCCAAAAACTGCAGTTGCAGCTCTTCCTCCATCGAGACGTCCGATCGGTAATAAGTTTAGCACGGAAGATATAAGGCCCGAAAAGCCCACAATGAAGAGTGGATGGATAGGAATCAGTTGTGAGAGTGGCATCATCATTGCTTTGGGTGCCATGTAGGAGCAAATGGTTCCTACTAGGAAGCTGGTTTTCATCAACGCGACTGGAATGACAGCCAAAGTATCGAGTACCTCGGATGATGCTTGGACTGTTAAGGAAATACCTGAAATCATGAGTATGATGGATATTGTTGCAGAAGTCAACGGGCCACTCATGGCGACATCAAACAATGCCGATCTAGATTTGGGAAATGACCGTAGAGGAGTGATTGAACCAAAGGTACCAATTTGGAGAGATGGCAATGGTACAGGTAAACCTATTTTCACATTGGAATAGTATGCTGCAATTCGATGTGCAACTTCATGAATGGCACTGATTCCAAACACACCAATCAGGATTGGAAAACAGTACCCTATTTTCGAAATATCGTTGTTGTTCACAATGGAGTCAAAGAAACTTGGATTCAACGCAAAAGCTGATACTGAGTAGGCAAAAGTGGCAACTACGGTTCCAATTATCGATAGTCCCTGCAGACATCATACATGGAATGGTCAACGTTAGATACATTCATTGTTCGACGATTTCTCATCAACATAACAACACGTTAAATAATCAAAACAATGCACAAAAACAACTCACAGTGAAGAATTTGGTCGCCTTCCCTCTCTCTGACACTTGCTCTGGTTTCACATCACTGGACACAGCCAAAATAGCAGGTAAAGGTTCTGGATCACGACTGCTCCCTGGTCTCCATTCAGGATCTTCCATCAAAAACAATTGTATTCGGTCGGCTAATCCTGCCTCTCCTAATCGCTTTTGAATATCTTGAAACGATGATTCCGTTAAAAGTCTTTTTTGTTTCATTTCCTCCCTTCTTTCCACAGGTACTGTGTTGTACATGGACCCACGTCGATTGTCTACAAAGGACCCACGATAGATAGCCGCCATTCTCGTAAAATCCCAATTGTCCACACGAAATTGTGATCCACTCAATACCTGTTTTTTGATCTTTTTCAAATCATCTACATCCAATTCTTTTCGATACACAATTAAAAAGGGTAGAATGGACGATGGAACCCACATGGGTACCTGAACAATATCCTCCATGAGACGAGTTATATTGACCTTGGAATCTGAGATTTCCCTTCCATCAATTTTTATGGTCACATTCCTCTCACCCACTCCCATAGTTTCAGATACCAAAGATTGCACCCCATCACCGACTATGCTGCCACTGCGGTCATTCAACTTGAGTGCAATTGTCCGTTGAAATTCTTGTTCTTGTGCCCGTTTGAGCTCTCGCAGCCTTGCTTCCAATGCTGTCGCAACCCCTCTAATACTACTACTACTACTACTATTACTACTACCACTCTTGCTCTTTGTGGAACCTGATGTTCTTCTTCTTCCTCCCCCTACCCCAACCCCTAATCCTCCCATCACATTATTTTTTGGTTCCTCATCCAGCAACGCCTGTGCACCAAGGATCCGATCCAGAAACCATTGCAAAACATAAAACTCCTTTTCTAAATATTCTCTCGAATTCGATCTATCCCCAATATTAAATCGTCCAACAACATTATCATCATTCCCATTGGTCGTCGAATTTGTTGTCGTCATGGGCGTTGTACCATTATCACCCAGCACTGCAGTTGTACCATCCATCAAGATCCGAATTCTCTTCTCAGCTTGTATTTGTCTCTCATACAACCTTTCTACAAGTTGCACCATTGTATCCAGACTCAATCTCTTTTCTCCTAACATGGTCCCCAATCGTCGATCCCATTCCGAAACAGGTGAGGTATCCTCTACAATGGATTCCCATATTCTATCATTCCCATCAACTTCTTCTTCTTCTTCACCTTCTTCTTTTTCTTCACCATCACCACTACCATCCTGCATGCTCATATTCAACAATCTTTCAATCAATTCTTGATACAATCCATCCAATTGTAAATTTCTTTTTTCATCTGCTTCAAGTTTGGAAGATTTCAAGGCCTTTTCGGCAATTTCGGCTTCTTTCATGAGTTCTCGTGCTTTTTCTCGCAGACGTTTGGCTTCGAGGATGGCACGGTTGGTTCCTCCTCCCTTTGAGAAAGAAGAAGAAGAAGGAGAGGAAGGAGAAGAAGTTGAGGGATTCGGAGGAGGAGGAGCCGAGGAATCTTCTGCCCGTGACATGAGCAATTGAGTTGTAGTATATTGTCGTCTTGATCGTGGCCGAACGACGAGGCAAGAAGAAGAAACAGCAGCAAGAGGAGATGAGCGCGAGGAAAAGAATGGAGGTGACAAGGACGACGAGCAGGAGGTCGTGAACAACCATGTAGAGGGCATTCCTTGTAGACTATGATGAAACGATGCAGTGATACCAAAACATTGTACCATTATGAGACACCGAGAAAAGAGGAGAAGGGACATGAAGACGAGTTTGTTGTTCATGGAGGAGGAGGAGAAGTGTTGATTTGTCAAATAATGTTGACATGACGACGACGAGCAGCAGCAGCAGGAGGAGGAGATGGACATGTTCGTTTTTGGTCGTGACAAGATTTTCTTCACAAGGTAATAAATGTATTTTTATTCATTCCATGTCTTTTTGTTTCTTGAGTCTTTCTCCTGATTGTGTTTGTATATTTTCTGTTCGATAGACAGGAGAAAGAAGAGCTGATGAATGAAATGATGAGAAGAGCTGATGTTTGCAAGATATCAATTCTGCATGTGCATGTTTTGTTCGGAAAGTACAGTAGTTAGTGTACTGGAAAGTACAAAGCAGATGGCGTCATACCTACAGTACGTTAGTTCGTAGAGTTTTCGTATCGTATCTTTGATATCTGCAAGAAAAATGAGTCCATAGAGAGATCAAACAATGCATATTAAGTACAATATATTATTCCTAATATATCATGTAACTCTATCTTCCAATCTCGACATTCCTTCACTCCATTTGTTTGATAGTTAACTCTCTACAACAAAAGGATTACTGAGTTCTACATGAATGTCTATCTTTACATTTGTCATTGCTTATCGTAATCAGTGATAATGGTTGGTATACTGCTATTGCTCACCACTTCTCTTGCTCCTCCGTCCTCTGTACCTCCTCCTCCTCCTCCTTGTTCTTGTTCCTCACATTCCACATTCGAACAACAACTGGAACAACACCCCTCATCCAACATGTCACCAAACAACGATACAAAACACAACCCACAAATGCACAAGCTCCAGCCTTACCACCCCATCCACCCATCCACAATCCCCAATCAATTGTAATACCATGCACCACACCTGCCAAGGCAGCCGCCATGCCAAATGCCAACCATACACCATCACCATCGTTACTACTACTACTACTACTACTACTACTACTACTACTACTACTACTACTACTACTACTACTACCCTGCCACAACAATCTTGATGGAGCCGACATTCCCACAAAACTTCCTCCATACAATGCCAACAATGCTGCACTGCTATTACTCTTATAAATTGTTGGCAACAAGAGTGCTCCTGCCATTCCAACCACACTTGCTGCCCGAACAGGATCGACTGCACGTGTCTCATCACTGCTGGATCTTCTCAACCAAATGGTCAGAATCGAACCCACCACATGCCAAAATACCATGGGCAAAAGGGTGCTCAATGGATGGATGACTTGGAACACCATATTGCTACTGCTGCTGAAAAAGGACGAGAGTCGTGATGGCAGTAACAATACCATGCTAGTCATGATGTTATCCCAAGAAGAAAACGCCGTCATGGATGCAACGACCATCCAAGTGGATACAAATGCCATGAGTCCAAGTCTACCACCCAATCCTACAAATTGATTCTTATACTCTATCATTCGTTCATAGAATGCACAGGTGATAATTCCCAAGAGGAGAGCATGGTTCCAGGAAGGAATGATGGTGTGAGAGGACATGCCTGCAAAGGTTCCACAAAATACAGCATTGGAGATACTTTTATTGTTGGTTAGCGTGGTGCATAAAAGGGCAATGGAGGATGAGGCCATGACGTTGGAAACACCATTCGTTTGTTGCTGGGCATGGACATACCATGTGAAGTATGTCGAGGCGATGGTGAGGGCCATTCGGGTGAGTGACCATTGATAGGAAGATGAAGAGGAGGAAGATGGAGTGGTGGTACTTCTGGTCTGCGTGGTGGTCGTCATCGTCGTTGGTCTAGTAGTCATAGGAGTGGTACTACTACTACTAGTACTACTAGTAGTAATAGTAGTTGAAGCATCGAGAGCATCGAGAGCATCGAGGAGCGATGAGCTGGTAGTGCTGCTAGTATTGTCACTACTACTAATGCTGCTGCTGCTGCTAGTAGTAGCATGACATTTTGATTTATTTGTAAATTGTTGACATTTCCACAAGACGGATTGTATTCCTTTCCTACTGTAGTACTTGTTGTTACGAGGAGTAGTAGTATGAGCACTATTGGTGATTGCTTGTCCTCTTTGTTTGCATTGAGAGGACGACAATGAGGAGGGAGCAGCAGCAGCAGCAGCAGCACCCGCAAGAGTGAAGGAATGTACTTGAAGAAGAAACCTTGGATGGTACCCCAAACAAATTGACAAGTACAAGTGAAAATATAAAATGTATGATCTCATTGTACGCATGTGTGATGGTAATGTATGGATTGACTTGCTTGCTGTCTTTGTTTTAATACACGGTGTATTGTGTTTGTTTCTCATAAAATACTGAATGTATGTTTTGAACTTGGAAATTGGGATTTTCCTGCCGCTTTTGACACGCCATTATGACGTATGCGTTAACCCTGCCTCTCTCTACATACTACTGTACTACTATTAGTTACAGAAGGCTACAGTACGTAGAGAGTGATTACCATACATACGTGTATTATACTGTAACAGACAGACACGCCATACACCACCCCATATCTCATTCGTTTTTTTCTGACTTCGGACCGACGACCGACGACCGACGAGAAATAATATAAAGAAATGATGTCTTTTTGCATACAGAACCGACCATTATCAAACACAACCACAACCACAACCACAACCTCAATTCATATTTGCATTCTGAAAGAATTCTATCGAGTAACTGACTACACAGGAAGGATCACACAGATACAATCAGTCTACTAGAGAAAGAGTCATTACTTACTAACCATCTCCTGCCATGGGCTCTTCTTCTTCTTCTTCTTCTTCAACGTGGTCCTCCCATTGTATTGTAAATGTTGTTACTCCTGCTAAAGAACAACATCAACAACAGCATAAGAAGCAGGTACGAAAGCCACAACATCAGGGACGTTCCTCCTTTTATCCCTGGAAGAAAAACATCTCATTGTCCTACTATTACTACTACTACTACTACTGGATACTGATTGGTATCATCGTCCTCATCATGACCTCTTCCTCTCATCATATCATGTCGTTTCCTTTGGGAATGTTTTACAGCAATAAGAAACACATGGGTCGACTATCCAACGGTGCTGGTAATGCTTTTCTTACTACTGGTACTACTACTACTGCTAGCAGCAGCAGTAGAATCATCGGGAGGAGTCATGGGAATACTAGAGTCTTCCTATTGCCAGCACATCTCTCACCTCACCCAAAAAAGAAACACAATTACCACTGCAATATCCGAACCAATTGCAATCACATCCAAAATGACAACAACAACAACAACAACAACAACAACAACAACAACAACAACAACAACAACAACAACATGGAGAAAAAGAAGAAGGATGAAATAGACTTTGAAACATTAAATGTCACTTTTGAACTTGGAAGCTTTGACAAACAAGGCCAATGGATGATCATGGACCATGGAGGACGAGACTATCATTTACCATCATTATCATCCCCACCACCACCAACCTCCTCGTCCTCCTCCTCGTCATCCTCCTATTCGTCATCATCCTCACAATCTACAACAAACTCCATCTTTGATCAAAACGACAACGAAGCACGCATCCCCGTATTTTCTCCACTTGCACCATCACCCGTCGAACTAAGTTTGGTCAGAGATCGCATGGTATACATCAAAAGAGATGATTTGCTAAGATTGAGAAAGTCCAATGTGTCGGGGAATAAGGCCCGGAAGATGTTGGCTTTGAATGAGTTGCCCATGGAGGAATTTCCAGATGCTATTGTGAGTTATGGTGGTCCGCAGAGTAATGCCATGGTGGCTTTGGCAGCCATTGTGAATGCGAAAAATGTGGAATTGGTGGGGTATGATGAGAATGTAGTTGAACAAGGAGGAGGAGGAGACGATGATGATGAGATTCAAAATAATGAGTATTGGTTACAAGATGATTTCAAGCTTGAACATGAGGATGACGACGACGATGATGATGACGATGACGATGATGACGACCATGATGATCATGTGAGGAATGCACAGGGTTCAGGAAAAGAACTCAAGGGAAAGCGTGTGAAATTGCAATCACTCTTCCCAACACTAGCACACAAAAAGAGATTTGTATACTATACGAAAAAACTACCAAGATATCTACGCAATCAACCCAATGGAAATTTACTTCGAGCACTAAGTCTTGGAATGGAACTTGTAGAATTATCCAATGATAAATACAAACGAATGTTTGGTGGCGAAAATGGTGGCAGTGTATTTGCACCGGAAGATATGGAACCACCCGTTCCTTACAAATCATTGTGGGTGCCACAGGGGGCAGCTTGTGCCTTGGCAATTCCTGGTGCCAAACTTATGGCGGAAGAAATTGTTGGATTTTGGTCCGTCAGGGGCAATGGGATGCCTTTGACGGTTGTTTTGCCTGGGGGGACTTGTGCAAGTGCCATGTTGCTATCGAGAGAGATAAATAAAATGTTGAGAGAGAGGGAGGAAAGTAGAAAAGATGGCAATGATGACGTCGTCGATGATGATCATTCCAACAAGTTGGATATTGTTGTGAGTGTCATTCCTTGTGTTGGAGATGAAGCCTATGCTGAGAGACAAATGAAGGCGCTGGATTTAACCACGGGTGGCAATGGAAAAGATGACATCCCACTTATTTTCAAACCTTGGAAACATGCATTTCCTCGTTTTGGGGAGCCATGTCCTCATGTTCTCAAAACATTCATGGACATGAAGAATGATCATGGAATATTTTTGGATTTATTGTATGGAGCCGTAGCATGGAATACACTGTTGCCATATCTGACTAGCCAGAGAGATAGCCCCATCAAAGGACGGCAAGTAATGTACGTTCATAGCGGTGGATTGGAAGGAGTGTCGAGTCAACTGACTCGATACAGACATAAAGGTTTGATTGATTCGAGTCATTTACAAAGCTGAGTTATTGAATTAAAATTTTAATGAAGCAAAGAGTTGATGCAATTATTTATCGACAGGAGACCTTTTTTTAAAGTCAAATCAGATTGTAGATGTTGCTTTCATTCTAAACTTTGGCTGGCTTGCCTTTCTTCCGTTTCTTTTCTGCCAAATGCCTGCCTAATTCACTGGAGTCGAAAAGTCTTCTCTGCTCAATTTCCGACACTTTCAAATATCTGTTGAAATCAATCTCCCCCCCTTGATTTCCCACCTCCACAATTGGAGAGCCATCATCCCCTCCGAATAATTTTGTAATTGCATCCTCCATTTTTTCTCTTCCAAGTCTACCATAAAGCATATTCATAGTCTCATCAATACTCACTTTTCCATTGTTATCTCTGTCATAAATCATGAACTGAACCAAATGATAAAAACTGGAAGGTTCAAGACCACTGGTATCATGAACGTTTCTGTCAAACATTAATTTGAATTCTTCCCAATCCAAGACACCATCAGCCTTTTCATCGACTTCCCACATTAAGTCCTGGACTTCTCTCTTTGATAATCGCTTCCCCAATGACTTCATGGCTATACCTGTATCTTGAGGTCGAATGTGCTGCTCGGGACGAGATTCAATCTCTCCTATTTCATCTTCCAAGATCCTTATCTTGGCCTCAAGGTCCTCAATAGAATCATTCTTACGACGAAAATCATCATTTCCATATCCGTGATTTGGCCTTTGCATGTCCATTAATTGTTCTTGAAGTTCTTTGAGCTTTTCTTTCTTTGGAGCCTTTTCTGCAAAGTAGCAGAGTTGCCGAAAAACTCGTTTCAATTCTTTGAGTTCATTGCTTGTGACTTTTGGAGTGATTGGTGTCGAAGCAGGATCTTTTGAACCATTTGCTGCTGCTGACATTCTTGTTGTTTTGAGTGAGGATCATTGGGGGAGGAGTTGAATCCTCTCCTGAAGAATTCAAGGCAGTGTGTACCGTGTATTCCATCAGTCATGAGTGTTGTGCCAAGTACAACTGTTGACTAAACAATCACTGGCTGACCATGGTTTTGTATCTGTCATGAAAAGTGTACAGTACAGTACGAGCAACTAGCACTCAATCTTCCTGTTCTTCGCCCCGACTGTTGATTGTCGAGGAAGGATGATTTGGATGATTGGGATGATGTCGCTTTCACCCTTGCACCGGTCGTCAGCGAACTAATGTACAGTATAAAAGGTACAGTATCAGTGTTCAGAACACACTTTTTATCCTTTTTCTTCCCCTCTATAAGAAATGCAATAAATAAATAGGCTATTTAATGTCGATGCAACAAAGTTTCCTTATATCTTTTATCTCTTCAACACGTCACATGAAAATGACACACTTCTTCCACGAGACGGGTGTGTTACATACACTGTTCACAGAACAGCACAGTAAAGGTTCAATACCTTGTGCTGGTTCAAGTCACAGAGTCGTGGCAGATCTGAACTGTCCCACCACGCAGGTGACTGTATGTACAAGTACATACTTTTGAGGTGTACAGTAGTAGGGCTACTACATTGTACCTGTAGTTGCATGTACTCTATCTATCCTCCTGTTGCACAACAAGAATTCCCGACGTGTTGTTGGCAGGTTCACGGAGGCCAGCTATTACACACGGTTCAATGCACGAGACCTCAATCGTTCGTTTCTTTTTCTCTCTCCCCAATCACTTATGTACGCGTAGAATCGCCCACAAATACAGTAGTGACTTGTCACTCTTTTCTTTCTTTCTATTTGCAGACATCCAACCTCACAACATCGTCTTTTATCTTTCTGTAACTTACAAACAATTAGAGAAAGCAAAGTTTATAAACATTCAAAACTCATTCAAACTCTGAAGTTCCGACTATACAATCACTTGGCGCAATGAACTTGACAAGCGATGAGAAGCTTGTAGCATCGGCCATGGCAGGCTTAAAGCGGCCCCATCAGACGCTTGATTTATCCTCCTCCGGTTCGTCGGAAGATAATACCATGGCATCGTGTTCTCCTACGAATGATGCATCGATACCTCCTAGCTCTTCCAAGAGAATGAAAGCATCGACTCGTGAATCGCAAGAGGAAAACGGCCTGGACGTAGCTTCTGTCGCTGCACTCCCCCCGAAGATTGTTACTACAACTACGAATGCACGTACCAGTACTGCAACCATTGCCACCGATTCTGGCTCCCTCGGAACCGCGAATAGTGCCAATCACGCATCGTTGGAGCACCGCCTTGAGAGTCCCCAAAATAATAACCAGACATCCTCTGTCGCATGCGGTAGACTTGAGGCCATGTCCATCGCCACAGACTCACACTCTGATAACACTAGCAGCGACGATAACGAGAATAGCCATGGTTGTTCCACCGCTTCAAGCTATCGCGAACTCTTGCCCGCACCGTACTTTTTCTACCGCGACTTCTCCCAAACCCCCGACGACGATCCCCTTACCCCCTTGACGCCTTTGGCGCGGGTACCCAACTTTCCCGCCAAAATGCATGCGATTTTGTCTCGTGAGGACCTTGCCGATGTCGTCACCTGGATGCCCCACGGGAGATCGTGGAAGGTGCTCAAGCCTCGTGAATTTGAAATTCGGGTGATACCAGCATACTTTGAGCACTCCAAGTTTTCTTCCTTTATCCGGCAGGCCAATGGATGGGGATTTCGTAGGATTACAAGGGGCAAGGACCGCAATTCGTACTATCATGAATTATTTCTTAGAGGATTGCCACACCTTTGTAAAAAGATGAGAAGGCCGGGTGTGAGCAAGAAAATGACCGTCGATGTGGGACACGAGCCTGATTTGTATCAGATTAGTCAAGAGTTTCCAGTGCCTGAAAAGATGGAAAATGCAGATTCCATCATGTTGCCGAATACTCTTCTAGGTGGGCCCAAGGCGAGGATGCCAGTGGGTTTAGGTACAAATTACATGCCTTCCTCGGGCAATGGTGAAGTGAATCAAAATAAAATGAATGCAAATCAGTTTTCAACAGCTTGGCTTTCCGGGAATAGTTTCAACGCTACAGCTGCAGCAGCAGGACATCAGTGTGCTTCAAGGACAGCCACGACGACCAATGCTCCAATGAGTGTTATGGCGTGGTTAGCAGCACAGAAGATGCCTCATAAACAGCTAGTGACAGAGGAGCCATCCGATTCAAAACCGAGTGCTGGACAGGCTGAAGTTACTCATCCTGCACAGACTATCCCCTCCTTGAAAGAAGCTATGGGAACAAATCTTTCGAATTCTATTCCAATTCTACCGAGACCTATAGGGCTGGCATCCTACCAGACTGCAGGTGGAATGTCTCTTTCTGCTGCTCATCGACAAAATCTTGCTCAGTCACTGCAGCATCACCAGCAGCAGTTACAACAGCAACAGCAACTAAAGCAATGCAGTGGGGCGCAGTTAACACCCGTCTCCCAGCTACAGCAACAGACCGTCCAGTTACAGCAACAGACATTTGGCAATAACCAACAAGCAACGCCAAACTTTCATCTAGCCCTTTCTGCAGCAGCAGCAGCAATTGGAAGTGAACCAACGTCACAGTTTGCAGCAGGGTTTGCAGCCGCTGCAGCATTATCGAATCCTCACTTTCAACGTGCCTTTCATCAAGCATTAGCTAATGCAGCGAATGCACCAAGTAATGTTGCTGGTACTCAAGGGGGTTTCGATGGATCTATTTGCCATGAAGAAAGGTTGAAGGATCGCCAGGGTACTTGAAGTGATTGTCAGCTGTTTTGACTCGGATTGGTGATGACCACCCCAGTCTTTTACCGTTGACCAATATCTTAGTTTTTACTCATGCTACGTGTCGTTGTTGAGTTGGAAGAAATAATTTCGTACGACTAAGCTTAATGTACATGTTTTTCAAAGATATTATCAACTTATTGTGATAATGTACTCAATCCTGTATCACGCATCCCAATTATCCCACGAAAGCTTCAATCCAGGTGTTTAGAAAAGGGAGGACAGAAGTGCTCTTCATTTGCGGTAAAATACATTCCTGATATGGAAAAGAGATTTCATAATGGACTCTGGTACCATTACCACTCCTAAATTCAATGGTGTATCCAATGTCCCAGTAATAGGAACACAAACTTTCTGAGTTTTGTCATCAATCAAACATTGACACAGACCGGAAAAAAGTAAAAAGTGGCAGGTGAATAGCGGTTTCCAAAAAGAAGAGTGTTGTGCTGTGTTGTGTGTCATCAAAAAACTAGGAAACATTGGCATTGTTGATTCATTACACAAAAACATCTTAATATTACATCAGATGTATTTGTGCATTGCGCACAACTAGTGATGAACTATATTGAACTTTTGACGTGAGTTAAATGAATCAATACAATGATCACAGTCCCATGGTAAGTAAAAAACTATAAGCGACAATCCCAAAATTGTGTCTTTCAATCTGCATAAGTATCGTTCCTCCACCAATGATGTCTAAATAGTTGTATTCCAACTGTCCCACCTGAATTACTGTCGCAAATGTATGCTTTATGCTTCCGTCTTGTATTCAATCATCTAAAAACAAAATGCCCATCTATAAAATAATAAAAACAGGAGGATATTCCAGATGTCGTAATCATGAACATCTTTGACTTTCTTCCCATACATTGCTTTCTTCCAATTTCCCATGTATCATCACGTTTTCGGATTCTCTATCTAGAAGGTTGGCCAAGAAGAACCAAGAAGAAGACATCGTTGAAAAGAACAACTTCACAAGAAGGTGGGGATGAATTCACAACAGACCCCATGGGCATTGGACATTTATTTGCCTCTCCATGGAGACCACAGTCCTCCTCGTCATTGCACCATCACCAACATCGCCATTCTCAACACAATGCCCCTCTTAACACTTCTCTCTTACAATACTACGTATCCAATGGTTATGGAAAGAATAACCCAAAGGTATTGAAAAAAGTCATGCTCAGTACAATATCAAGAGGAGACATTCATGGAATGCATTTCATGGTCACCAACGGATATTGCTCACTTTATGATGACGACAATTTATGTACCATGGCAGGAGCGGCAGGGCAGCTTGAGGCATTAATGTGGCTACGAGGCGAATTGGATCATGAAAAAGTATGCAACGATACACATGGAAGGATAATTTGTCCTTGGAACCCGACCGAAGTCCACCGAGAGGCTGCAGAAAACAGCCATGACCATGTACTCGAATATGTGGAAAGACGCAGTGAGAGCCATCAAATTCAAACTCACTATGGTGTCGGGTTACCCTGGTAAAAAACATCCAAGAGAAAAAACGTTTATAACATTTTTTTACGAAATAAAAAGGACGCCGTTACGGTGATGCGATATTGCTAGTTTTATTTTGTTTTATCCACTATTCGTAGGACTTAGGCAGCAATCTCCTTCATCTTCTTGGCAATAATGCTACTCTTCTGCTTTCTTGCAACCATTACCTTGAATCTATCAAAGTCATTCAAAGATGCTCTCTTTTTCTTTGCAGCCAATTTCTTTGCCCATGAAGAAGACTCCCACTTGGCAAGCACATCTGCCTCCGTCCAGGCAGCCGTGAGTGACTTTTGCCTTGCATTACGAGAAATTTTCACAGTCAAGTCCGTAAGAGCGATACGTCCATAAGGGATGACCTGACGGGCAACTCCAGTGGAAGGTCCGTCAATGAGACACTTGTTCTGATCGACAATGTCGATGATTGTGGCGAGCTTTCCAGCATCAGGGCCGTAGTTCACGAGAACGACACGTCCAACTTCTACGTAACGCTTGAACACCATTTTTTTAAAATTGAAACTGTAGAGAGAGAGAGAGAGAGAGAGAGAGAGAGGAAAAGGAAGAGGGAACAAGACGGATGAGTCAAAGATTAATTAATTCGGAGAAAAAGTGTCAAACACGACGAGGCAAACATCGGTTGCTTCTCCCTACAGAATTGCAATGTGCCAAATAGCAGCAATCACGGTGCAATGTGAATATCGACGCGTTAAATTCCACCGCAGTGTTTGTACATGGATGGTTCCTCTGCTCTCCGGTACTGAGGAACCACATCCGAAACGCTGACTTGCTGCGATAACTCCGTCGTGTCAAAAGTCACCAACCACCAACCACAACCTGCACCAATCCCCTTCACCACTCTCTACCATTTCCTAAACATCACTTTCATGATTGCTGTATATTGCTGACAATATTATCTTGGCAACAATTGAATTTACAATCGATGCATCTGTTCGATACGTACCACTCGAGAAGAAGCTAATAGTAGCAAAGATGCGGGGAAGAGGAAACGACGAGGAGGAGAGAGACAAACGCGAGACAAGGACTGTGTAACTCTACTCTTTTGGTCGCTCTACTGTACAGACACTTCGAGTGTTGGGGGGGACCGGAACGAAAGGAGATGGTTTAGTAAGCGGTTTTCGAGTATGCAGTGGGACAGACTGACGCACGCGCGTTTTTGGTAGAAACTGGGCAGTAGTGGACTCGGTAGGAGATAGATGTTTTGTGACTGTACAAAGTACGACGTGCTCTGTCTACACCCCGTGTACGACGGGTCCACGGTCATCTCACCGTCGTCACTTTTTCTTCTTTCATCTTTCCCCACAAACAACCTACCGGTAACTAATTAAACTCTCTCTGCTGTTCTTAATATTATGAAACACACATTTTAGTAGATACAAAATAAAAATCAGACAACAATAACAAAATCATGAGTCATGAGAAATGCAGCAGTAGGAATCATAACAAATCTACTTTTTTAAAATCTCATTACCAGCTTTGATACGAAATGCCTTACTATCTCCTTGCCTCCTTGTCACCTTTCTCGTTCTCCTATCCAGCTCCCTCACGGCATCATCCACACTCACCCCAGCCTTGGCAGCCTTCACCATGGCAAAATACAACACATCCGCCAACTCCTCTGCCACATGCTGTCTCGTATCAGCCTCTGACAGTTCCTGAGCCTCCTCCACAAGCTTGTCACGAAGTAAGACAGCATCATCAAACAAACGTTTCGTATATGACCCCGGAGGAGAATTCTTCAAACGATCCTTGAGAGTTCCCTCCAAATGACGCAGTCCAAAAGGCTCACCCCAACAAGTCAATGTGTTCAAATGACAAAAGGCTGCACAATCCTCTCCACGCTGTGTGACGGTGAAACGAAGAGCATCTCCATCGCAATCGACGTCGATGCGATGGAGTGTTTGGTAGTGTCCGGATGTATCTCCCTTTCTCCATAGACTGTTTCTAGAACGGGAGTAGTACACCCCCCTGCCACATTCGAGTGCAGCAATGATGGATTCCTTGGAGGAATAGACCAGGCCCAGTGCTTCGCCGGTTCTAGTACAGACAACAGTGGTGAAGAGACCGTCAGGTCGGTCTGTACGGATGCAAGATACGTAGGAATTTCCTAATTGTTGTGCCGATGGATCAATGAGAGATACCGTTCCACTGGGAGTATCCTTTTGACCAAAGTATGCAGTGATTGACGGCAATAGTGTACTGTGTTGATTTGCAACCGATGCAGGTATTTGTATAGTAATTGCTAATGTATTGTTTGCTTCCGATATCCTTTGGATCATTGTCATGCATGTTTTTTGATCCGCTTCATCTATAGCGACTTCCAAGGAAACTGCATCTGCATAATCTGAAACAGCTTTCACAGCGTCCACGTCTAAAACACCATCAAAATGTGCAACAATGCGTTCCTTTGGAACTCTCGCCACATCCATGGCTTGTACAAGTTCCTCCGCATTTCCCCCCTTTACAGCAATTCGATCACATCCTGCATCGAGGAAACACGCCGCGATGCACCCATCACTCAAAAGTATCATGGAGGCATCGATCAACATTTCCACATGGATAATGGACGCATCGACTTGAAGAGTGTCCAAAAGATACTTTTCAGCCAGTGCAACACCTTGTTTCATGTACTTTTTCTTTAGCTTCTTATTGTTGGATTTTACCTCTGGATCGTCTACAGTGTCGTCGACTTGAGACTGTTCCAAGTTTTTCTCGAAAATGGCAAGGAATTCATCTTGGGTTGGCGTGCAGGAGAGAGGGTTGATTCTACATCTTCCTACAGTTGTTAGAGCCTGACCGTCAGCTGGATTATGAGTGTGGAATGTTGGAAAGGGTACAAATGTTGGCTTTGATCCACCCATGTCTTGAATCAATCAAGCAATCAATCTCTATCTACAAACAAACAACTTTGACCTTGTGTGGAGCGAGGCAGGTCTGGATCTGGGACGAGCCAGTGTGTGTTTACTTAAGTTTTTTTTTGTGGTCAGTATGCAGAGTAATGTTGTACGCAGTACTGAATGGAGCACTTGTGAGAAGCGGTAGTTTTCCCGCGAAAAGACCAAATTGCATTCAATCAACAGTTGTGCAGAAAATTACGGTTTAAAAATTGACCGACGAATGGACAATGCACTCGTAAAAGATTTCAGAATAACATTAATACTAATTATATGGTATGTACTAGTCGTTGATTGAAATAATTACTCTTTCTTCATCATTCATTTTCTTAGTTGTTGGTTCCTTTCCCGTTACTGGGTGGAACGAATCCTACACCATTCGCGGCTTACATGGAGAAATTCTAAAGCCTATTTAGATACATGAAATTTCAAAGACTGGGAAACGAGAAACGGCATTACATACAGTTAGTACCGTTACTTCTCTCGCTCGCTCGACTACAATTGACATGAAAAGCGCAACAACAGCATTAACATTATCCTATTTGGAAGAAAAGGTAAACATTTTATGCCAGTAATTTCATCATTCCATACGTACTTTTGCCATTTCTTATTACTTACCTGCTGGACCCTTCTTTCATTTAGTGATGGATTGATGACATGACATTGAATTGATGACTGATTGATGACAACATTCTACGACTACGGTTTGTATTTCCTACGGGCGTATGTATTCGCAGTAGACGCCCCTCTAAATTCAACTGCAACCTCTCAGGAAGCGTACGTTGAAAATCTAACTGTATGTCTTTACGTATACAATTTCATCTATGGGGCTATTGTAACGTGACACTTTCCTCGCTAAAATCGAGAAGAGTCCATGGGGATGACTGTTTTCGATGGAAAAAACAGGAGGGAAACGAACTCAATCAGGTGTCCAGTCCAATCATCATCCAATATCATTAAAAAATCAAATTACAAAATTGAGGAAACGCCAAAACTAGAATCATATATTTGATCTGAAACACTTGCATAATATATTGCCATGATGAACTGCTGTGACTATGGAATCAACCACAACGAATCTTTCTCCGCCGTTGCCAAGGAGAATCAATCGGTCGTTTCAGAGGATACGGACAAGACTTCCGACACTCGTAAGAGTCATCCTCCTCCTAATGCCCCAAGTGGTGGAGTGTGGGGTACCATCAAGTACAATGGGGAAAAGTCCAAGAGAAGAAATAATATCGGATGCGCATTATTCATCATTCCTGGTGTTGTAATGATGGCATGTCCAAAGGATGAGAAAGATGCTTATGCTGTATGGGAGGAGGTAAGTCAATATGAACCACTGCTGGTTGAACATGAGAAGTTTCAGTTTTTTTTTCAAAATTTCGAATGAAATCATCCATCTCACATTTTTACTCCCTTCCTTCCTTTTTACAATGGATAGAATGAAATATATCTTTATGACTCGGAAGGTCACAAGTTGGGCCCAAGAAAGAAGTTCTCATGGACTGGAGCAACCGTTGCGTAGAGTCAGACGTGACACGTGAAAATACTACTAGTAGAGTGCTATTTGTAAAAAGTCTTTTTGATGGTCCGGGTGAACGAGTTTGCATGTTGGAATGTTCCATTTGTACCTCCAGTGGACGTTCTCCCGCCTTGTTGCTTATCCTGTATGTTTATATAGTATAGAGTTCTTGAAATAAATGTCAAATTTACAGTAGAGTATTATTTCTAAATGTTTGTAGCGTGTCTATACGACAATTCATGATCATATCTTGATCCACGACGATGAAAGTTCAACGGTTCTCCACATCCTCTTTCTTGCCCATCAATGCACGTTGGTTTCTACCCAAATATCGCCTCGTCAAGAATCTTGCAACATAGGCTCCTCCCACCGTCACCATTCCCACGGCCATGGTGGAAAGAAGCCCCGTCATCCAATAACGTTCCGTACGTCCCTGACCAAGCCTCCTATTTGCTCCACTCGTCATTGTCGTTGTGGTACGGGTCCCTCCCATTTCCAATATTCTAGAAGACGGTGATACCCGCAAGGACGCAGTATAAAGTCCCAAGAGACCCACACCGGATAGCGACGAAAGCCATGTCCCCGCACGAATCAAAGAACGACTCGTACTTTCCACAAAGGACAACGTGGCATTGGACATGGCATCACCAATGGCATCTCTTGCAGAAGATGCATAGTTATCCACCATGGTGGACAGTGCTTGATTGAAAATGTCTTCTCCGGTTATTTCCTCTGGTGGTTGCAGTGCATTCATGTTATTATGATTGTCATTGTCGTTGTTGGTAGTGATCATGGTAACAATCCTTGGAGGCAAATCTTCAGGATGACCACGACTCTCCACCGAATGATTGGGTTCCACAATTGTTGTTGTTGTTGTTGTTGTTGTTATTCTACCATCACTGCCACTACCACCAACCACAACAGAAGCAGCAGCATCACTCGCAGAAAAAGGACGCAATCTCAAAAATTGTCCCAATCTACTCAATTGTCCCTCATTCATTCCTCCTGTAAAATCATTGACACCCACGTCAATTCCCAAATCACTTGTTTCTGATTCAGAATCCTGTACCTCATGAACTTGTATGTTATCACCTTGTGGTTGATTATGATTCTCTTGCCTTCCATCCTTGTCATCATTCTCATGATTGTCCTCGTCATCCCAAGTTAAATCATGGTATGGTTCTAGAATGGTTCGTTGCATCGGTTGTGGTATAGAATCAACATCCACATCTTCTTGTTGCCTTGCAGCAGCAGCAGTAGCAGCACGTGCACCCATCAAATATCTAGCATTGTCCAAGATTCCCAAAAAGGCATCTTGCATTGTGATGGGTTGTTGTTGTTGTTGTTGTTGTTGTTGCGGTAATACCTGCTCTTCTTGGAATTCATTGTTTTCTTCTTCTTCTGCATCATTCACCACTGCACTATCCCCATCATTATCAATAATATCCACACCATTTATGGAATCATCATATTCTTCAATCACTGGCAAAGGAACCGCACGTCCTCCATCCTCCTCTTCTGTAAGTCTCATCACCATGGGCCTTCTTCCCCTACCCCTCCTCCTTTCCACCACCAAAGAAGAAGAAGAAGAAGAAACTTCAACTCCAACACTACCACTACCACTACCACCACCAACACCAACACTACCCGGAGGAGGTGCAATCCATCGATACATTTGTTCGGGCAAAAACAACCTTGCCACACCTCCTCTACCATACACCATCTCCCTTTGTCTTTCCGGCAACCTCTCCACCAAGGAATCCACCTGTTCTCTTGTCAAACCCGGTATAAAATACAACCAATACCAATGATTTTGTAAAAAAGTACTTCCTCCACCTCCTCCCATCATGGCTTCATGAGGTGATGTAGTTGTCAAATACGTCTGAAGACAAGGCGGTAAGAGATGAAATAATATCCCATCTTGTGCATCCTCTTGTAAAAATATCAGGTAGGAATAAACGGTATACCCCAACATGGAGAAGGAGGAGATGCCCATGAAAAGTGTGACAAAGGCAAAGAGATTGAGAAAGAAGAATAGGAACAGGATTGTGGATCCGAATAGGATATAGAGGAGCAAACGTATTTGAGCAAAGAATAATTCTTGTCGTTCCAGTTGATTTTGAAATAATTCCAGATTCGATGCACCATGACGACGATTACGATTACGGTGGCGACGACGAAGTGGTCGGAGGGAAGAGGATCTTGTTCTGTCAGGAGAGATTGGTATCATGGACCGCTGTGGTTGTGGTTGTTGTTGTGGTTGGGGTAAATATCGAGACAGCAGCGACGATGAGAAGGACGAGGAGGAGGAAGAGACCATGCTCGTATTCACGCTGGTGTCTTCTTGTGAGGTGGCGGCGGATGCGGATGTCGCCGCCGTCGTATTCAGTCCTCCTCCTCCTCCTCCTTTGATGGCGGATGGATCATCCTGGTTCATTTTGAGTTTGCCGTTGGTTTTATTGTATGATTGATTGTCCTTAACCTTTTCCTGCTTCTGTCGTCTGTCGCCTGTCGATTCTTTATTTTTCTTTTTTCTTTTCTTTTCTTTTTTTTTATTTTTATACGGGTACATCTCTACTGCTAGTAAACTCTTCGTACATAGTGGTACTGGTACTGTGCTATCAAAAAATACAATAGCGGCACTCGACCAAGCAAGTGCCCACAGCCACACACAACCGACGAGCTCTAGTGAATGAATATCACTGGGAACAAGAGAAGATAATGTAATACAAAGATATTGAATCTGTTGATGTAAAAAGGGTAAAGTAATAAATTATAATATTTATCTTGTCACTTCCGAAACAGAAGCGTCCCCTGTCTCTTGACAGGCGTGTCAACTATTAGAGGCTGACAATCGTCACCGTAGAAATACACAGTCATAGTACAGACAGTTCTACTGGATACCAAACACATTTGTTTTTACTTGGTCCCCTCGAATAGATGATCAATGCATGAGATCAATTGCTCATCAATTCGCAATGATGACGGCCACTAATAGCTTTTGATTGATATGTGATCCAACCCAAAAGTGCAGCCCCCTCTGGCTAGCTGCTTCAAATGATTGACATGGGAAAAACCTTCACTAAGGACGAAAACCATGACATTCATATCAATCAATTATTGGAGTTCTTAATATGCGAACCTATCCAATAGAAATGCCCTTCTGGCATTGGTTAGTACCTTCGTAAACAAGTCAGCTAAATTTTTAGTTGTTCCTTGTTTAGCAACTCTGATAGTACCGGCTGCTACAGCCTCACGGCATCTATGATATGCAATAGAATGATGTTTCTTCCTGAGTACAGATTCTGGCATGACTGTA
>JAAMXU010001484.1:0-13099 GCA_019693545.1 Chaetoceros muelleri
CAATCCGATTGAATGCCCACATGTCAAGGCAATCCACAAGCAACATTGCTTTTACTGTATTCCATGCCTTATCCCAAAAACTTCCAAGCCTACGCAAATCAAATTGAACGGAATGTTGTAACAAACGAGAATCCTTCTCATTCGCCTCCGTGACCGGATGGTCGATACCAATCTTTTTGCTTAGCTTCCAACCAAGATAGATGTAACGACTAGTATGCGTCTGATCACTGGTTTCCCCCCCCAAAGACACCAGTCTCCCATGCATGAAGAAAATTCTCCTTTGTTTTCCAAGTCTCAACAACAGCAATCGCCTTGACATGCTTCTCCACAATTTGCTCCACCTCCACACTTGGTGCAACAAAATCCACTACTTCACCAATGATATTTCCAACAACGCAGTTGCCTTTCTTCAACCTTCCATTTCTACAAAATCTTCCATTATCCCAACGCCTCTTCACACTCCTATATCCAGGTGGTTTATGATATTCTTTAATCATAGTCAAACATTCATTGAGAATGTCCCACTCCTCCCCATACCCATCCCGTTGTTCATCCGGCATGCGTAGCAATCACATCTTTTCTCTTGCAATCCCTTCAATCATCTTACTCTTGGTTTCTTCTACAGTAGGATGGTCTCCGCCTCGCAATCTCCACCACATCATGCCATCTTCTTCCCCACTCATGTATTGTTCATAAAATGGGAAAATGGTTGTCGGATATGAACGAAGAAAGCGGTCGTCGGCGATTTTCCTTCTTTTCATCAATCGCTGTTCCTCCTCGTAACCACAATCACACTCATCGTCAGGAAATAAATCCTTGTCACATAGGCAGCGATCATGCTTTAACGTAGGAATAGCACTGGAGGCGAATCTCATGATGCAGTTGTTGCAGTCCCTATGGAATTTATGAGCCAATAAGAACAACTTTTTTCTCTATACATCACTTATAAATTCAACGGATGAAAATAATTCTAAAACAGGTGCACCGAAAGGAGCTAATTGTGACTAATTTTATGCTCTATGTGCACTTATCTTCCTAATAGGTGCACCATTCCTCTAGTAAAATTATCCATACCACCAACGTAGAACTACGTAAAAACATAGGGACACGAGTTTGTCCATCAACCACTAACTAAATACTCACTCACATTTTCATTCTTCATCCATTCCAAAAAGAAAGAACGAAAACTCCATAATCAAGTCAAAATCCCACCACAAAGCCTAAGAAAAAGTAACAATGAATAACAACGTAAATGTTATAAAAGAACTATCAACATTCAACAAAAATGCTGAATTACTGGTGAAACTTTTCCACACAGGTGTGGAATCAGGTAATATTGAACTCTCTGACAACAACAACGTGGCTACTATTCGCTCCCTATCCCAAAGTTTATGCGACGTCTCTCAATTCTTCTTGAAACAGGCCAGTCATCCTATTCCTGTCAATACTGCACCAATCGAAACGCTACAAGTTGTTAGAAGGTCAGGTGAAAACACCTCTTCAATAACAGAATCTGTTCACAACTCAGATGTTACCCTTGAGAACGGCGTCGCTTACGAGCCATCGTTGTCTCTTGGGGTGTCTGAGTTTGGAGATGATGTTAGCGAAGGTGGTGGTTAACTTTTCCTTCAGTCATCAGAAGATGAAATCAATGACAGAACAACGGTACGTGTCCTCTCACCTCACAAGTTACGTAAGAAATCATCTGTCCACCGTGTCCCCAGTAGTGGTTCTCCAAAGACGAGAAAAACTGCAATTTGTCTTAAGAAGAAAAAAAAGAAAAGATATCAGGCATTACCACAATCATCTGATACCGTAAAAAGGAGGAGAATTATAATAGAAGAAGAAGAAGAAGAAGGAAAAGAAGAAGAAGAAGAAGAAGAAGAAGAAGAAGAAGAAGAAGAAGAAGAAGAAGAAGGAAAAGAAGGAGAAGAAGTAGTAGAAGAAGAAGGACAAGAAGAAGAAGAAGAAGAAGAAGTAGAAGAAGTCCTTCAACAAGATAAAGGACAAGAGCAAAACGAGCAAATGAATCGTTTTGACAATGCAATATACGACGTATCTAAAGTGACTGAGTATCTAAGACTCCGTGGCAGAATCGACTATAAAGATGATGACGACATTCGCATCGAGAGAAGATGTTGTGATAAAGATTTAGGTAAGTTATGACAACAGTATACTTGGATTTGTAATAGCTCGACTGTCACTGATAGCTGACTAACATTTTACTATGTTTGAACGCACATAGATTTAACAGCATACTTAAGTGGGATTATTGACAATACATGTCCATACCATGAACAATGTCTTGTCGTGTTACAACATCGTCTCAAATATAACCAGTCGTCTACAAAGACATGTGCAACACAAATGTCATCCACTTCCTCAAAAGAGTCCAGGTTGGATTTAAGTGATTACTTCACGGAATGTGTTGTGACACAAATGTCAATCATTGAAAGACCCCAGAATGACTACCAGGTGTACAAAGCAAAACATCTCAGCAAATTTTTCCACTTTTCGTGTCCAACTAAGGCAATACCCAGCCTTTTTGTTGCCATCAGGGATTACAACAATAACAAGGTGAAGATCATGTTTATCCCTAGGACATGCGAGTTGTTCACATCAGATCAATTGTGTGTTTCCAACAAGAACCTTGACAATGCATCAATCCTAAGCAAGGAAAGCCAGTTCAATAACATGGCACTGATCATCAAGGAACACGGAGTTGTAGCGGGTTCCTCATCAAGGAAGAAGTCCAAAATCAAAAGAACCAAAAAATCGATTTCGATTGGGTTGCAAACGATGTATTCCCATCAACAGCACATGTCGAGATATTGCATGTTACCACATTCCACTCCATTTGTGCCTACTGTTAAGAAGCATGATATCGATCTTTTACTCAGTATAACAGATGCATTTCTTTATTCCTCACAAGTTGTGTCTAACTTTAACAAGAACATGGGACAGAGTGGAACTCCCTTTTCGATGAAGGGACGTCGAGACATACCGGATATAGAGAATAAAATTCGTGAAGGACTACGATCACAAATGCGTCAGGCAATTTTCGGTGCTCTCAAAGGTAAAATACAACAAATTCCTGTCACTACAGATGAAATGTTTGAGTCTTGCTCAGTGCAAGAAACTGGAGTTTTGCATTTTCATCGAGATGTACTGAACTGCCCGGTTATAGATGAAACAGTGGCAGTCCACGTCCCTAGTCAACATGACTTTGGGAAGAAATGTGTTTCTTTCCTTTTCTATACAAGAAAATGTGTGGGAGATTTTGCACGCAGGAAGGCATTCATAGAAAATTATTTGCTTGGAAAAGAGAAGAATTGTGAACTGACTGTCCTTTGCTTGAAATCAATCCTCGAAGTAAAGGGTATTTTCAACTACCAGGGATCACTCTTTGAAAACACCAAAAGTTTAACAAAGATTGCCGACTCCTTGATTAATGCCCCTGAACATCAATGCTTGGAGGCAACTCGTTTCACTGGTCTGGCTTGTTTCAAACATGGGGCTGCGTTTGACAAGATGGGGTACTACTCTCTGTTTTTAAATGTATTCCTATCATTGCACTATCTTGGTATCATACTGAATGTTGATGATGCGGTTTCCATATGCATCTATTTTGGATTACTTTGCAATGGAACCTCTAATCTGGCCGCTGCATGGAAGGACTTGGAAAGAAATAAGGAATATGCCTTGCAATGGCTAGCGGAAAATACAGACAAGACAAGAGTATTTCATCTTCTTATCGAATTGGAAGAAAATCGAAGAATGACTGACAAAAGCAATCAAATCAATATAGGGAGTTGCAAATTACCTAGATATCAGTATGCTAATTATGCCTCAACCATAGTTGAAGAGATTGATTTGATTCATTGCTACATCAAAGATTTTTTGTGTCAGAATGCTGGAACCTTAAAAAGTGGTTACAATCCGGAATCTCATCATGGGAACTTATTTGCAACTTTACGAAATGTCAAGGGTATAGGTCCACTTTGTTACAACCAATTGTGGCACTGTTTGTCCTTGTCGGGTGTCTTACCCCTTTATTGTGTGCAATCATCCGCTGTATCACCAACATCAGGTCCAGGGAAACTCATCCAGACATATTATCCGGAATGTACTTCAGAAAAGGCGCTGTTGGCAAAAATCACGGAAGTCAATGGTGTCATGCAAGGTTTGGGATTGACACGCATAAATAACTTTCTTCTGGAAAATGGAATGTGCGAGATATATAGATTGGGTGTGAGCACTAAGATTGTTACTCAGAAGATGAATGCGGAAGAGAGGAAACGTGGATATGCAAGTGAACAATTTCATGATGCCCTTGTCTCTTCACCACCAACAAAAAATCCAGACCTTTACTTCCTTAATCCATTCACGAATCAGTGGCAGCACTTGTTTCGAGTTTATGACAAAGGTTTACAGATGCGTCCGTCATTCCTTGACAATTCAGATACATCATCTTCAAATTTGAATGTGGACATAAACTATGGTACTGTCGACGAGTGCTTGTCCGTTCAAATAGAGGGCGCCTATCTCAGAAAGGAAAAGATCAATCCAAGTAGTCTATTCATTTAATAGAATAAAGCCAATTATCTGAAGGTACAAACAGGTACAATTCTTAAAGCTACATATGATTATAATGTATGATGATAAAACTAAATCCTCACTAAATCTCACTAACTATCATTACTTTGCCTTGCATTTTGTCTTTCAACATCTCTTCTTGCATCTCGTTCTTAGGTGTCTATTCAATCCGACGATGCCTGTGGTAAATCCCTTTTTGCATAAAGGGCATTGTATAACATCACGTCCATCAACAATTCTAGATCTGTACTTTTCCACGCTGATACCAAAGTCAGGTTTATGGTGGTCCCTCCAGTGATTATATAGCTGTGTCTTAGTGAAAGCATAAGAACGGCCACCAATGTTGAAAGCGCAAGAAGACACAGGACACGTGAAACCAATGGGAATGCTGTTGTCTTTCTTGTTGCTCTTTCTAATTGCAGAAGGCACAAAGTACATGTGGAGACGAATGTTGTGTGTTGAGTACGCTGATCCACCATGACGAAAACTTCCATTGAACATGAAAATAGAACAAGAAGGAAACGGAAACGTTTGTCTACCAGTCGTGTTGCTGACAGCAATGTCCACTTTCGTGTCATTCTGCAAAGCAAATATGACACTAATCATCTCTCCTTCATTCCCAACATCTTCATCCGATCGCGGATCATCTACATGTAATCCTTGGGGTTTACCTCCTGGGATGCTGTAAAGGACGGACAACTTTGACATGGCATAATCACCGCACTGGGACGTCACAACGTTTTGTACGGAAGCCACAATATTTCTTATGTGTTCACATTTCAACAAAGACCTTTGCCTTGAGGGATTACTTTGGAAACGGTGGTAATCAACAAACCTGTCATCATTCGCTGCTTCACCAACAGCATCTGTGAATAATGATTCCAACTGAATCAATTGGGAAAGTTGCTGTTGCCCGTGCAACCTTCTTTCGACGTGAGGTTTGTATTTTTTCGAATCATTCTTCCTTAAAAAGTAACAATTTCCTCGGATGAATGAAAGGGCCTCGTCAATTGTCCGTTGTGTTACATTAGGGATTGGAAGTATGAAAAAGGATGAATTGTTGCCCTTTGGCCATGCAATGGGATTCTTACCTGGTGGTGATGAATCGTCAAGAGACATGTTGTGCGTTTTGATATGTTTTGGTGAAATATGATATTCAATGGTGTGTTTGTGTATGTCCATCATTTTCAACGTACGGCGATGGATACGAAAACTATCATTACTGAATGGGTCATTTTGTACCGACAAAACGACTATTACTGTATGGGTCGTACGAAAACCACCATTATTGAATGTGTCGTTTTGTACCTACAAAACCACCATTACTGTATGGGTCGTTTTGTACCTACAAAACGTACATTCCTGAATGGGTCATTTTGTACCTACAAAACGACACTTGGTGGCGGGCTTCTTTTGTATCTACGTTATAACCCTTCTTGATATAGTCATTTTATGGACACAAAACAACAAGCAAAAGAAGTAATGCTTTGATTTAGTAAGAATTGAAGTCGGGACAAATATGATTAATACACTTCCTGAAAGTTCTGGTATCAGTTGTAAATGGATCATGACATGATTCGTCTCAATGGATCCATGTTGGGATGTCACCATGGATTTGTTACTTCATCAAATTCGTCTACGATATCAACATCATTTGGGCTGGGATCAACGTAGTTCTTAGCAAATCTTGGAAAGAACAGTACCCCCCATAGGTCCGGCCTTAATAGTTTGGAAATTTCGTATGTCATCTGATTATTGTGGGCTTCCTCAGAATCTCTAGCTACAAAGACAATTCTTTCCACGCTTTGTAACGCCACTAATTGGAAAAAAGGTTCCATGACATAACGATGGACAATGGAATCGCGCTGTATATCAAATTCACGCATATTGTTATCGCATGCACTGTGTACAAGGAGATGTATACCATGTCTTTTATCTTCTTCGACAACATTTTCCTCATGAGGCAAATGACCCAATAACTCGGTGATTGAAGGAGCAACAATATCTTCGTAGACTATAGTGTCAAAGTCTAAAAGCATAACACTTGAGCCGGTATAAGGATATTGCGTGTTGAAGGAGGTTCAGGCTCCCATTGTACGTCAACCCAATCGAACCACAGGCCAGTTTTTCTGAAATCAGGATGAGCACGAATGAAGAATCTCTGTTCCTCCTTTCCTTTGACTGGTAGCTCCACTTCTGTTGCGCCATGAATTGATTTGATACGGACTCCTGGTTCACTATTATTGAACCAGGAAAGTTTTTCTATTACTGCATCAAGTATGATCGGTGGAAAACGTTTCATTGTGCAGTTCCTCTTTTTAACCCAGGAAAAATAAACATTGGGTGTTTCACTGTAGACATCGTCTAGGGTGAAATTGCGCGTCCTTGAACTTTCCAATTTAGCATCAATTGCTGAATAATCAAAAGTTATCACAAATTGAGACCCACATAATCCATCCCTGCGCGTATTGTTTCGTCGTCCCCTTGGTTTTACACTTTGGAACATGTTACATCGTGCCATAGCTGCCTCCAATAGCTTATCTTCATACAAACGCTGGGATGTTTGTTGAGCCAATTCATCTTGTCTCTTCTGTGTACGTCTCCCTGTCCTTTTTGTCAAATAAATATGGTGGGATTCACAGAATGATGAGTCAAAGTTTGTAGGAACACCATACATTGTGATGTAAAAGTACCAGTGACGTATCTGATGAAATTTGGTAGTCTTTAGGCCCATGCCTTCATATCGGTAGGCCACCTCTCTATACTTCTTCATGAATTGGTCAAGTGCGTGTTTTGTGATACTAGATGATCCATGTTTGAAAGCAATACAAGGTAGTTCGTCCATTGTCAGCCATCGATAGAAGATGAGCGTACTTTCATACAAATCTGTCCAGTTTTTGTATACTTCTTCAGTGAAAACAATAGGGTCTCTAGCTTCAAAGTCCATGTGAGGATCATAAATACTGTCCTCATCAGAAGGTAATTCAGCGAAAACATCCAAAATGGGTTGGCCATCATCATCTGATTCTTCACAGACATCTTGATCATCAGATTGTTCGGAAGCACTGTCTTCAACTTCACTGTTGAATTCATCAATATCCCCGGAATAATCATCATCATCTACATTGTCTTCTCTGGTGCAAGTTATAAAGCCATTATCATCATCATCTGGCAATTGGTCTCTGCCACTCATCGGTGTGGAAGGGGAGGATGGTTCCTCATTACTGTCATCTTCATTCATATCACCGTTCGAACCATTATTAGTATTCAACATGGACTGGTTTATCGACACATCACTATCCCTTTCATCATTTTCTGTTTTGCGAAGTTGCTTCATTTTCCTCGAAACGGCAGATGGCAATTTGCCTTTTGTATCCTTGAGAAAAGAAGTCAATCCTTTTGTTTTCAATGCAAGTAATACCAGGAAACATCTTGCTAATCGCATCTTTGCAGTCATAATACCTTTCCTAAATAAACCTTTTTTGAAGTGATTTGTCCGTGGGAAGCCAGGGACATGTCTACTGCTGAAAGTTGCAGCATAGCTCACAACTTTGGACAGTTGAAGCTGTTGCCTGCGAGTTAACTGGTCAATGAAAGTGTTATGTAAGTATTCCAGCAGCCCGATAAGCACAGAATGAATGATGTCTATAGCAGTGGCACAATTAATTCCATAAGGACTTGCACCAAAGTCAATTCCTTTGAATGCATTGTTTTCAACATGTAAGAAAGAAAGGGTTTTCAAAGTGTCTGGTGGCATCATGGCCAAGTCCCGCTGTTTGTAAAACTGGCATGGAATGTCCGGATTGTCTGCGTTTCGAGTAGTCATGTTGCAATCACGGCACAATCCAGGTGTGTTGTTATGTGATCCCATTCTACAGCAAAGAATGTCATGTCCTTTTGTGTCACCAATGATATAGGCGAGCCGAAAAAACAGTTTTTTCGACACTCCATTCTCGTAGCCGGGTACATTGGGGAAGTGCCAAAGCATCCCTTCGTTACTCCGCACCAAATCAGAAAGTCCTTGGATGACTATATTCAAAAGGTAGTGATAATCTGTATATTTCTCTGCTGTGTTTCTGTACTTCCGTCCTGCCAAGTTAGACGGGTCCTCAATGTAACCCAAAGGTAACCATGCTTCATGACTACGCCTTGTTTTGCGATTATGTATCATCAGTGAAAACATTACTGGCTCAAGTGACAAAGATCCTGACAGAGATAAAACAGTCCCATCAATGAAAAGACAAATTGGTACAAGGATCTCATTATCCCCATCTTGGATGACCTGATCATGCGTTCGTTTGTACCATAGACCTGTCTCAATACCATCAAATTGATCTGTAGTCCAGTCTGAAAACAAATTTAGATGAAATGGGTTTCCTGGAATCGGCGAGAAAAAGTAATTTTCCCATTTGTTAATATTGCTAGCGACAAGCAATTGCGTAATTTGGGAATAAATATTGAACAATGAAATGGTACAGTGACGTCCAGATGGTAGGATTGTTGGAAAGTGCTTCGGTTTCATTTCTTCTGCCATATCCCCATACATTTTGCGTGATAATCGGGAGTATAGAGAATTTCTAGAAATGGGAGGAACGTGGGATGGGATAGTATGTTTATTTAAGCATGCCCATTGCATAATATCATCGTAGAGATGCAAGGGTGCATTGACTTTCCGTAGCATGCTTTCCAGTTGCATACAGGCTTTGTCTTCTTGTGTGAACGTGGAATTCCAATAGCTTGTGGCTTCATTGAGACGTGAACAAAAATGCATTAATTTGTCAATATTGGTTGCTGTGTTGCTGTATTCATCTTCTAATTCGAGGTCATTAGGGAAGTCAATGGCATTCATTTCTATAGGTGAAATTGATTTGTGACCAATGGATGAAATGTTTGGAATAGTACCAAGATGAAAAGAAGAATCAATGTTGCTTTCATTGGTAGTAATGAAATCAGGGTCACTGCTTTTCCTATAGCGCTGAATGCTCTGCTGGAAGCTTTCACTGTATTCACCTTCTTGGGCTATCAGTACATTGAGAATATGCGAATCTGAAGTTAATGTGTGTTGTTTCATCCCCTCTGAAGTACCTGGCATTACAGTAGAAGAGTCATGGATTATTCCTGCCTGTGGATCACCTCCCGTGTCATGATTAAGGAGAGTTCCATAACCCCTCAGAAGGGTATGAGACGTTTCCGTCTCAGTCATGTTCTTTTTCGCTGATGGTGTAGTAGAAAATGACACTTGGCTTGTTGCATGTCTCAGTTTTAAAGTTTCAAATGCTTTTGTCTCCCTATATCGTTGGAGACATTTATTACTTTTGGATGATTCCTTCATTGAAACATGCCTGATGAGATCTTTTTCGGAGAGAAATACTTTTTTGGTGCATTCTTCGTTGGGGCAATGTGCTAGACCTCTCTCATAGCAATCTTCATTTCCAGGAAGCACGTGATGGAGTTTGATGAATTCCTGAGGAGAAGAGCAAACCATGGACATGCCGCAGTTTTGACAAACGTAATTTCTTGCTTTACCCGTTGCCTTATTGGATGAATGGGCGTAATTTGCATTGAAGGATCTATCTCTTTCACTTCTATTTGAAGCATCATTTATTTGTCCACCTGCAGGACTTGCTTCTTCCTTCCTTGCCCTTTTCTTTTCCTTAGCACGATTAGTGTCATCAACATAAGATTGGTACCTCTTTGTGGGTACACGCGTTCTTCCTGATTTGGATGGGTTGGTCGATTCCATGATTTTGTTGACCTCTATATGGATGATGTGATACTTTGAATGGAATTCTGTGGCTGACAACAATTTTAATACATTGTTGTCATCATGCGTTGAACTTTAGATTAAGTGAGATGAATTTTAGAGTTTGTATAATTTAGTCCATTGAACAGCTAAAAGAATATCAAGATATGAAGTAACGCCCGCGCCGTAAACTAAGCCGCGCCAATATGTCACCAAGATGAAATTTTGGCACCTGTACAAACGCTTGGTGTGAAGTGGGGAGTTATTATGAATGATGAATTTCACCACTCCGTTCCAAATACTATCTACTGCAGGTAAATTACTTGTTGTGATTTAAAAAAAAGTGCATTTCTCACAATAAACTTGTTTATTCACAAAACGAAATAATGTCCAATTCAAGGAGGCAAAAAAACAGCAGGGACCGGGCATCAGGTAACCGGTCAGATGCTCCTACACCACAGCAGGCACATTTTTATGGAACGAGAGCATCACGCTCTAGTAGAAGCGTGCTGGGCAAGGGACAAGGGGTCACGCCACTGAAAAAGAAAACGAGGACTGTTGCTTCTTCTACTATTGACCAAAATTTCTTATCTGTCATTGACACGGATAATACAAGGACAGCTACACCAGTGGGATCTGTTTCTAGGGTACGTTTTTCAGTAGTATTAGTCCGATTTCAAAGTGAAATGGATGTTGCATATATTTATGTAATATTTGTGCCCGCTCTTGTTTTTTCTACTCATTTCAACTCTTTATTTCATGGAATTGTATCCTTGGCAGTCCTCCAGCGTAACACGCATTGCTTTGCAAAAACGTATTTCTACTATAGTGACCCCAAATAGAGAGAAATCGTTCACAATGTCATCATCATCTTCTTCCTCGTCCCACTCTTCTTCGGCCAAAAAGACAAGCCGTGGCATTGTTGGTGGCCGTAGCTCTCCTCATAATGATGTTGACAGCATGGATGATAAGCAAGGTGGTGAGAAGTCAGTAATGATGATGGATGGGAGACATCATTGTTCAAGCGGTAATTCTTCTTACGAGGATGAGTCAAGGGACTCCCAAAGAAGTTCCTCTTTTTCTGGTTCTGATGATGAGATTGAGGGTGATGGCCCAGCTCCCAACTATTTGAGTCATGAGGCCGCTGTTAACCGTGAGAAGGATAGGGTCTTGCAACGGAAGTTGTACAGTAAAGGAAGTGGATTTCCTTTCAGTGTTGATATGGCAAGCTCGGTGAAAAGAGTTTTGAAGGAAAAGGTCTTCCCAAAAATTAAATTGTTGTCTGACCTTGAACAACAATTCTTGGCACCTGACTTCGTTGGTGAACCCACAGATCAGTCCAGAAACATTTGTGATGTTTTAATTCGAGAGTTGGATTTACCTGATTATCTAGAGGATAAGATTGGCTTTTGGATTACTTATCGGTCCCTAGTCAAAAATCAGCTGGTTAAATTCAGAAGTAACTGTGTGGAAGAGCTGAAAAAACAGTATTTCAGAGGTGTGTAGAATTTGTTGTATTCATTGTTGCTGTATAGTGCTATCTAATGAAAAGTATGGACTGTGTGTTTTTTCTTTTGTGTTGTAGTCAAAGAAATGTTGGACTCGGAAGGAGAGAAGAATGATGCATACTTCAGGGGGGGGGAAGAACTCATGGCAATGTTGGAGCATGTGGGTACAAATGCGGATTGTGAAATCCTTGCATTGAGGGAGAGTGGTGATGACAGTGTGAAGGAGGCTTTCTTCTTTTTTGCTAGGGAGTTTCTGCCTTGTATTGTCAAGCGATTGGTTTTCAGACAGTTCAAGTTGGTTAGCCTATTGTCCGACTTTGTTACAATTTCAGATGAGGCGTTTACTCTGCTTCTGCTGGAGAATAATGTTGCTAGGTGGAATGCAATGTTCGCTGCAGGTAAGAATAAAGCGGATGATACTATGCCTTCACAGAAATTTCAAACAGTGAACGAGGCAGAACATAATCCTAAAAGTCGGCAGCAGACAAGTAGTTGTGGTGTAAAAGATGGATATGGCTTGAAAGCTGCATCGCGCTACATGGAATATTTTGACTATGTTGAGGATGCTAGGAAGGATGTTCAAAGGGATTCACTTGAGATGGAGCTGTTGAAGAGGATGGAGGAAGTGGATAGTGGGAAAGGCAGAGGCAGAAAGATGAAAAGGAAGCGTGATGGGGAGTTGAGTTACTTCAGGGAGGATGGTACACCAATGCGGATCAGATATGAGGCACTTTAATTCTAAGTTATATTGTAAGATTATGGACTTACAAGCATAACAATTTTAACTTTTAGGATAACATCATGACTTCTTTGATGTAGGCTGTAAATTGTTAGTTTCTATGTTATAGCTATAATTTTGGCATGTTTAACTTAAAAGCTGTTGTAGGTGACGTGCATGATTAACTGACTTTGTGCCAAGTTTCGCTGATTGGTTGATGTATACACTGTACATAGTCTACAGTAAACTTATATGCTAGTATATAATGACTAGTACCAGAGCAAATGGAGTCATGGGCAGTCAAAATCCAGCTCTATGAATTAGACTGAAACAAGACCAAAATCATACTAAATAGACAAACTAAGACTAACACATCCTTAAATAAGATGTAACGATCAATTTTATGTATTAATCATGACAATAGCACTCTTAGTATTGCAACTACAGGCAAAAGGAGCACGCATGATTTTCAGCAGGTGCCACAGATTCCCTCCAGTACTCTGTAATAGTAGGCTCTACACAAATTCTTTTCAG
>JAAMXU010001502.1:0-27003 GCA_019693545.1 Chaetoceros muelleri
TGTGTTGAAACGAGAGAGAAGAGTAACCGCAAAACCGAAATCAGGGCGGCAGAGAACATAGGCGTATACAATCTCACCAACGATGGCACGATAATTGAAAGCATTCTTACTCATGAGGCGACGTCCTTCATCCGAATCAACAGGAGGGCCAATGGTAGATTCAAGTTCCTTAACAGCCGAGGGGTGAATGGGTTCAAGAGCTTTTGAAGAAGTAGTATCCCAGCATGAGCGGCAGCTAATTTTTTTAAATAAGTAGTACAATGGATTTTGATGCCCTCACGAGTTTGGAGGATTTCAAGATCATTATAATGAGTGGATGGACCATCGACAATGGTAACATTGAGTTGTTTACCAATTTCTGCAGCAAATTGGCGTAGAATCGATTGATTAGAGCCGGCAATTAACATATCATCAACCTGTCGACAGAGAAGAATGTCGTGGTTGAGAAACGTGCCGCAGTACAGACAGGGCTCATGTGTAGTAGACTTGAAACCAAAGGAGAGAAGGACAGAGTTCACGTGGGTTTGCCAAATTTCACCAGCATCAGGATGACCTTGGAAGGGACATAGAATAGGAATGACGTAACCAGAAGGGATAGTGGTGCCAAAGCGAAGACGATACCATTCACGAAACTGATCATCAACAATAAGGTAACAATCGTCATACGGTTTGCCACCTTGTGCATAAGCATTCACGGCATCCAGGTCGTATATATAATATCCAAGAAGGGCGCTGAGAGCAATGAACAGTTTCATGCCAGTTTGGGAAACGCAAGCCGTGTAGATAGCTTGAACCAATTTGACACCTTTGAGAGCAAGAGGTCGACCATCGCAACAAATTCTAGCTTTCTTTTTGTTGTTCCACTTCACGAGATAGTTCCATAAATGGCACGTAAGGCTGTACAAAGCTTGGGATGAGGCATGGGGCGGCCAAAGGTTTTGTGAGCATGGTGAGCATCAAGCTGTTTATATGCTCTGCAGCATTCCATTCGCTCCAGTCCTCACGACCAAGTAGAATACGTCTCGTAAGACGCGGAGCAGTGGACAGTAATTGTTGGATGCTAGGCCCAGATACATGAGATAGTAAAGAGGGAGACGAAAGAAGATCATCTAGATGTTCTACAAAGAAATCGTCCAAAACAGGCAGATAGTCCAAGTGTTCACCTGAGTCAAGAACATCGGAGGAAGGAGATGAAGCCTTGGAGGTAGGAAGTACAACCGCAGCAATGCGGCAAAGCTGATCGGCTTGAAGGGCGGAATTCGTCATGGAGTGTAACGACTCCCGGCAATAACTTTTATCAACGGCGAAGGTAATTGAAACTGTAAAGTCACGATTGCCAGATGCATCAACCAGGATGGGGCTAAGGGCAGACTCCACATCATGTTTGTTGGTGACAATGATGCCGTTGACCTGTAGGATAAAAGCACCAATGAGTGTCATGTGCCATTTAGGAAATTGCGAAGCAGTTGATCGAGAGATGATATCAGTGATATGGGGGCGAGAGTGATCATGAGGTGTAGATAGGATGAAACCCAAGGTATCGTTTTCATCTGTAATATCTGATGGCAAGACACGAAAAGTGTGAGAGAAGGTCACTGGGAACAATGTGTCTGAGCAAAAAATGTCCAAGTCAGATGGGGTGGCAATTTCTTCTGTGTCAGCAGGCGATACATGGCCAAGGGCATGTCGAATGTGGATAGCAAATGGAGGCAATTTATCAAAGGGGAGGTCATTCATGCCTTCATCAAACCGAGCATGAGAAGCAATCTTGACTTTATTAGTATTGCATTCAAGGTAATAAATTTGTTTGAGAGTAGCAGTATAACCTAAGAAGATTCCTTTGATAGCATGCCTGTCAAGTTTGGAAGGACGACGTCCTGGAGGACGAATGTAGATGTGACAACCGAAAACACGAAGGCAAGAGACATCAGGTTTGCGACCATGGATGATTTCAAAAGGGGATAGTTTGCGTTTACTACCATGAGGAACCATGTTATGGATGCGAATGAAGTGGTGAAAAGCAAAATTCCAAAATTTGTGATTGAGGCCGGCTGAATATAACATGGTACAAATGGCATCACCGATGGTGGAATGGGGACGTTCTCCTAGTCCATTCATGCTGCTCTTGTCAGGACCAAAAGTGAGTGGATGATATTTATACTTCTTGGCCATATCAGTGAATTCCATGCTACGACCCAATTCGCTTCCACGGTTGACAAGAACAAGTTTGTTGAGATGATGTAGATTATGGGACATCCGGTAGAAAAACGTGTCCAACCATTCTAAACGGTACAGCCCTGGAAGGTCCGCATGCACCAAAAAGAGCACCTGAATAAGCACAAGTGAATATGATGTAACTAGTATCACCATAATAGCTACGGAGACGTTGCACCCTCGATTCATTTTCAGAATGGAGACACATAAAACCCCAATCCGCAGACATAATCTGTCCCGTTGACGTTGCCTTCTCAATCATGCTACCATGGCCATGTGGAGATCGTTTCAATTTGGATTCAAGGCACTCAGGGCAATTATCAGTAGTATGCGCATCTTTTATTTTGGGAAGTCCTATGACAGTGCGATGAAGAGAGGAGAGACACCGGAAATTGAGATGGCCAAAATGACTATGCCAGAGAAGACGGGTGGGCTCATCAGAAACAATTCGTTGAATGACCGATCCCCCAATGTCATAGCGAATGGTTTGCTCAGAAGGAGAGGACAGGATGAGGTGTTCAGCTGTATATAGGCGAGTATTGACGCAAACTAGAGGAACTTTGCATCGAACAACACTACCTGAAGAATCTTCCAATTCAGCAAGGCGATATGCAGTATGGTTGCACTTATCCACCAATTCACCAGCCACCATACAATTCGGAATGTCAAGGAAGTTCATCAGAGTAGAAGGTATGGATGGAATATACATACAAGGAGCTCGCAGGATGATTTCCTCATTTGTGTCAAGTTTGTAAGCCTTGACATGGAAGAAACCATACCCCATAATACGATGTGAATGGATGCCGGCATCACCAATACTAGTTCGGTCTCCATTCGAAGGATCAGGCAAGCGGAAGTCATGGATGAGCTCACGGTGTGGAGTGGTGGTTCTATCAGCCGCGGAATCAACTTGGGCACGATAAGAGACATCTAGTTTGACCTCGCAGATTTTGTCAAGAAGCACGGAAGATATGCAGAGTTCATCACAGAGATTGGTACAACTTGAATTGGTGACAAGATTATCGGTATCATCATCGATAATTGCCCTAATTACATCGTCATGGAAATTCTCATCATCTTCAGATAGACTGAAGAATAAACTGTCGTGTTCAATGTAACAATCATTGTCAGTGGAAAAAGTGACAGCTTTCACAGAGTTCAATTTGTCATCCGCAACATCATGTGGTAACTGAGAGCGTTCATCATTTTCATCTAGGGAGGTGGAACCAAGCGCAGCATCGATGATTGCCTGAATAGAATTGTCCTGTTGCGGGGGAGAGTCACCAAGTGGTAGGTTCGGTTCAGAATCAATAACATCAAGAGCAGTGATAATGGCCTTGATCGATGCTCGTCGTGTAGAATCATTCTTGTCGTGTTTTACCATGGAGGAAATGTACTTGGATAATGTTGGTCGCTTGGCACAAACAGAATGCAAGCGTTTCAATTGATCGCATGCACGGAATGTATGTGGGCCATCACAAAGCCAACATTGAACATTTGTTGATTTACCTTTATGAACACTGTCTTGGTTCGAAAACTGATGAATCTGCTGGATCGAGGACAAAACATCATCAATCATGGGAGATTTTGGATCCTCGTTATCAATGGGGGTATTGTTATCTGGAACCTTTACTTGTTGAACCTGACCATTTTGAGAAGATATGGAGATACCATGAATTGTAGCCAAGCTAGCGATTGTTGCCGGAAGATTGTGCAATTCCAATGAGATAGGAATATTGTTATGGCGATCATGATGAGATTGAAAATCTTGTTCCAAAAACTTCTTGATAGGTGCATATTTATGGTGTAAACCATCAACGAAATATGCGTATGATTGCCAATATTTCGAATACGGAATGCCATTGATATTCGCTTCATTGGTGAAATACTTCACCCAGGAATATGCATATGACACCAATGATTGTGAAATCTTCATAGCTCCAGGGTGATGAACCACCATCGTACTCAAGTCTGAGCCCGAGCAAGCATGCAATGCGATGAAGAGGCGAAGAAAGTTGTAAGGCTTTGGGTTCAACAACAATTCATCCTTATATTTGTCCGGAAGAAAGCCTGGGCTGCGTAGGATGTGACTAAGTATGCGTTCAGACTGGGGGAATTTATCATAAAAAGCAAAGGGCAAGCATTTAGAATCCCATTCTTTACCCATTTCTGAGTTTTTGTCCATGGAATTAGGTGGGCAAATGTATATT
Source organism: Chaetoceros muelleri (assembly GCA_019693545.1). NCBI lineage: Eukaryota > Bacillariophyta > Thalassiosirophyceae > Chaetocerotales > Chaetocerotaceae > Chaetoceros > Chaetoceros muelleri. The sequence continues at coordinate 4,425 of JAAMXU010001502.1, forward strand.
CCCAACATCATGCAAAAATCATTCAAGCGGGCATACCACGAGAGAATATCATCACCATCCTTCAATGCTAGATTGTGGCTTTTGATCAATTTTGGTAAGTCTGTAACCTTCGGCAGCGAAATTGCGGAGTTGGATTCCAAATGGTCAATTCTGGCAGATACCAGTTCCTGAGCAAAAGGGACAATGCTTTCAGCATCCCGTACCAAGCATTCATCTTCGTCATAGATACGAATCGGGGATCAAGGACTTCCGAGAAAATTCTGCGCAGGAGGGTGGCGTTGCAAAAACGGTCTTGGAAGTCCATCAGGGGCTGGTCCAAAATCCGAGCGATGATCATCATAATGGCGAGTTCTGCCATACACGTTGCTATCCTTGACTGCCGGCACAGGAGAGGCTCAGTTGGCTGGGAGTTTCGTTTTGTCGTCATGGGTAGCGTGACGTACGTATGCACGATCAAACATTTCATCGATGGTAACCTTGGGGCGTGTCAAGTTGTCGGATCTGAAAAAATCGTCGTCGGTCATTTCATGAGTATATTTTATTGGATTTTTCATAGAGTAGTCGCCACGGCGAATACCTCGACCACGATCCTTGTAAAGATCCTTCTCGTCCTTCAGAAGCTTTGGAGCATGATTGAAATGCATCGAGTTACCAATTGGCCTACCCTTTGTAAAGTTAGATTGGGCATATAGCTTGAAGATGATTTTACCATGGAGCGCGTAGGCAGAGATGATCAGGTCGTTGTAATTTTCTTCGTTTAGTAAGAATTCTTCAGATGACGCGGAATCATCATTTCCCATTACGATGTTCAACTTCAGCTTGGATCCATAATGAGTCTCTGGGCAAATGAAAATCGCTTTGAAACTATGAGCAACGAGTTCCGCATCAGCAACATTGGCCACACAGGAATTGAAGTCGTCAAACTTGAAAAAATTTCCAGACTTGGAATGGATAATCTTGCGAATAGGCAAAGGAAAAGAGAATGCGCATTCTTCATTCACTGAAATCATTCGGATCGATACATTCGTGTATCTTCCAATGATGTCATATGGACAATCATTGTCATTTTCATCCCTTTTTGACTCTTGGGTAGCGATATAATCGTTTTCCATTTCTGGTTTCTTCTTGATGTCATCCAACATGCTATTAGCTACATTGAACAATTCATGTCTGGTGTAGGGCAAAGGAGGGACGCCGAGCGACGCCGCCGTAACAGGTCCATTGGCATTAGTAGCTTCAACAGCTCCAGCCATGTCGGGAAAAGGTTCACCTTTGGGAGGAGTTGGCTCCTTGGAATCAACAGTAGTATCACGTTTCGGGCTCATAACCTTTGAATACGGATCCTGAAGAGGAGGAGAATGGGAGAGAGAGGAATAGGTTGATAGAGGAAGAGAGGAAGGCTTTGGATATGGCTTGTGGTCGATCGAGGTCAACTTGGCGAGTAGCTACAAGTAAACTAAAGTGATCAATATTTTGCAAACGTAAAAACTGTGAACTTAGTTTAGAATGAAAGAAACGAAATGAAGGATGTCGAATCGTAGAACGATTGGGACAGTCCTCGTGGAGCGTACCTACATACATATCAGTATGCATGATATGTAGGGCGTACGAACTACTTTGAGTCATACGGGTTTGAGGATATCGCATATAACCGTATGACAACCGACTGTAAAACAATGACATCACATGTGATGAGAAAAGAGCGCGGGTGACGCGAGCCGAAGCCATCTCATGTAGTGGTGTGCGGAAGAAGGCTCCAATATAAAAGACAAGAGAAAAACCCAAAGTAATGGATAACCCAAAAATTCAGTGATAACAGCAGGTAATAAAGAATATATAGATAAAACATCTGCTAGAATAAGTCAATTATTCAATAACTATTGGCTATCAAGATATCCTCGGCCAGTTGAAGTTGTATATCACAACGGCTCAGAATTCAAGAAAGATTTTCAACCTCTAATTGAAGATTTCAATATAAAGCCAAAATGCACAACCGTGGAGAATCCACAGGCAAATGCACCGGTTGAGCAAGTTCATCAAGTGATTCATAACATGATTTGCACTAAAGATTTGAGCAATTGTGTGTTTGATTACATTGATCCCTGGGGCGAGATCCTCAGTTCAATTGCTTGGGCAATACATGCATCGTATCACTCAACGCTAGGCACCACTCCTGTGCAATTAGTCTTCAGACGTGATATGATTTTTAATATAAAAACTATCGTTGATTGGAGAACGATTACTGCTCGCAAACAAAAACAAGTAATCAAAGATAACCTCAGAGAAAATAAAGGTCGGATCGACCATCAATACTCTGTTGGTGATAAAGTCTACTTGTGACCGACAGGCATCCATAGCAAGTTAGAAATGCAGAAAAAAGGACTGTATCGCATCACAAATGTATTTGCAAACGGTACAGTCCAACTCCAGATTGAAGCTACTAATGATAAAGTTAACATTTGAAGAATCGAACCAGCTTTTGAATAATAATTGCATCTTGCTATCCAATCTGTTGTAGAGCACCACAGATTTGGGGGGGCAATGACATAGATGCGCTATGACAATAAATATGTGTAGGTAGTTTTATACTATTTAGCGGTTAACCTGCCGGTTAACTCGCCACATGTTCAATAATTTCCCTTTTAATTGAATTAAATTCAATTATCTTCTTTTCGTATACCATTTACTTTTTCCCTTTTTCACAACCGAGAGTCAACCGTGGCAGAGAGAGAATGTGAGAATGTCGTCTCCACATATCTCTGTAATGGTGAACAGAGCCAATGACAGCTCTCGCTTCAGTGGTCATTCTTGGTCTGTTCAAATCCATGATCCCCTGAATCGTCTTGGTATCAGGTTTGATACCTTCACGTGAAATGATGTACCATATGTATGGAACTTCACTAAGACCAAAACTGCATTTTTCAGCTTTGACCTCCAGGCCGGCTTCTTGGACGCGGGCAAAGCAAGTATCCAATTACACCTTCAATATTGCCAAGGAGTTGATTCACTTCAGCTTGGAATACGTCACCTGAGCAACACATGCCCATAGGTAGAACGTTGTATCTAAATTTGCCAAATTCAGTGACGATGGTAGTCAAGTCTTTGGCTCCAGGCGTCAGCTGAATTGTATAATATCCCATGTTCAGATCCAATGCGGGAGCAAATTGGAGTCCTTCTAGTTCCTGAAGCGTATTGGCAATATGTGGCAAGGGATATGGCTTTCTTTTTATTAATTTGTCAACATTGCGATAATCAGTAATGAAGTGCACTGTACCATCCTTCTTTGGAAAAATGAATACAGGCATTCCCCATTCTGAATCTTGCACTGGAGTTAGCACTCCAATGTCAACTAAATGAAGTAACTCTTTTCTAAAAGTTTCTTTGTTTATTTTTGGAACAGAATAATATCGAGAACTGACAGGCTTAGCATCCTCAGGTAGTTCAATATTGACTGGATCAGTATTCCACCTTTTATAGCTAGGGTGCTTTGTTTCATCTATTTATTTTATGGATCCTTCACAGTTTGGTTATGATGATATAGATGATACAACAACTAAACGATGATGTTTTTAGAGCATATTTCAAGTTGAAGGAAGCAATGAATAATTATCGGAGAGATATTCAAGATGTTCCATCATCCTTTGATGGCAAGATTGCATTTTATCTGCTTGAAGATGATGAAAAATGCAAGCTAGTATATAGCTGTGACCATGGAAAACTGGAACAGTCTGTGGAAAATATGGCAGGTACTAGATATTTGAAGATGCGTGGAAATGATGGTATCAATTTGGTACAAAGGGAGGGTGTCATTGTGAGTCTCTGGGTCGTCTCTGGAATGTGCCTTGCAGACCCAAAAGAACAAGTGGATCATCTAATAAAAGCGAAAGAAAAAGGTATCCTGGCAGATTGTGCCATGTTTGTACTCACACTGAAGTTCAATATTGGACATTCCAAGGAAACGTTTGATCGGTATGCAGAAGAGGAGCTGACTCGTGTTTCCAAGGAACTGAAAGTTCATAACTTACGAGGACTATACCATTTATTTTCTGATAGAAAACGAGAAAGAACTGTGATTGGAAACCTGCAGTACAGTCTAGAGATGTGAATTTATGCTAATACTACTAATAAACTTACTTGAGAAAAAGTTTGTACCACCACCACCTATGTAGAGGAGGAGTGCTTATAAAAGTTGTATCGATTGAATATAAATTTCTGCATTTTAGTTTTTAGCCTATCAAGCCTTAAATCCTCCAGCTGCGGGAGAAAGTCCTAAATTAATAGCAACTAGCTGGCCATGTCCTCTTGAATACGGAGACCACCCTGGAACGGGATCTGATTCTGCAACCCGCTTGTACAATTCCCAATTCATTTTCAAAATCTCAAACTCGCCACTCTCTCTGTACCCTCCCGGAACATTATTCGCTTCGGCAAATTTTTGCAAAATAGGTTTTAACTTGGGATATTTCAATCTTGGCATAGAAGGAAACAAGTGGTGTTCAAGCTGATATTGCATACCTCCCCATATCCATTCAGAGAATGGGTTTGTCATGACTGCATTGCCTGTAGATGCAAACTGCGCCTTTAAAAAATCAGGTCGATACTCCTCAAACATTTCTTTAGACTTTTGAGTGGGAGTTACGATAATTGCACTCATTAGTCCAGAGAGGAACACTGCGGGAACCCATAAATTAAACGGAAGCACGCTCATCATTATGAAATAGTGAGCAAGTAGCGCATATAACTCCTTCTTTGCCCCGGGTCTTTTTTCCTCCACTACAGAATAACGACTTTCATGGTATCCACTCGCCACAATGCAAACAAAAATGAGAATGGTATGAAAAAGATTTTACGTAGAGGGCTGTCATACTTGGGATCTGGTGACCAAGTGAATAAAAACGGATCTGTAGCCACATCCTCATCGACTCCCAGTTCATTCGCTATTGTGTTTTATAATTGGTTGATTTAGATTTCTCAATGAGCACAATAGCATTCATTTCAAACACTCAGTAATACTCACTTAGCGCATGATGTTTGTTATGCTTGTCGCTCCACCAAGTGGGCCCCAACCCAACCCAGCAGCAGCAGCAGCAGCAGCAGCAGCAAACATTCTCATCTTGTCAGAAAATTTGACTACGCCATGAATGTAATCATGATCCAACCACCCTGCATTCGTCATAGCCAAAGCAGTCAATACAATACACTCACGGCAGGTATACTATGTGCAGTAGCAATAGCCCCCACAACAAGAGAGGTCCAAATTCCCAAAAGCTTTGCCTCGTGTAGTACTAAATCTCTTTCCCACTACCCTTCTTCTTCCAATTGATCTCTCAGTTGACGGAATGCAATCTGTATATCACTATCTGGAACAACTTCTTTCTCTAGCTGTTTGGAAATTTTTGGATCAGACTTTGGCAAACGTTGATACATACATATTCCTTGCCTTTTGAGAATGAAATGCGTCCATTACTTCAGTGGCATCACGCCCATCGTACCAATCTATCCAATGAGATCCAGCAGGATGAGCTTTACCCCATCCTAAATAATTCAACAGTTTTGTTCATCAAAACAAAAGTACAGTAAGAAGAACATGATACTGAATCAAAGCAACACATGAACAATCATCTAAGCATTCCACTCACCTGACAAATCATACCACTGCCCATGAATTCTTAGCTACATCAAGAGTTGTCCTACACTCCTGTTCGTCGTCACATGCATGCATCCACTTGAAGACACTTAGCATCTTCATCACATTCCCACGCCTTGGGACTTTCAATAGATTCTAAGTCTCTCCGTTAGCAACTACGGTACTTGCACTGGAGAGTAAAATGTGAGGTGAAGCAATAGAAGTCTTTGCAGAAAAACTGTGAATATGATAGACAGACTACTGCCCTCGAATTTCCAATTGGAGCAAAAGCGTTTTCACTTGTTACGTTGTTGTGAATGTTCAGAATACCGGTACTGAACGTTCACAATTCACATCTATCCCCTTTGTACGGAGTATGTTGTAACAAAAAATACTCCAAATGACATCTACTGTACTCTCATCTATCTATACATATTATGTACTTATGTATATACCTACGTAGAACCGGCGTATTCTATTGTACTGTATGTATGTGGCTCTCAGGTTCACCATGTTAAAATAACCCAGGGTTGGTTCACAGGACCGTACGTGTAGTGTACAAATCAGAACACACCATTTGGGGCGTCTGGTTTTCAATTTTTTTGTCGTATCTCAAATACTGCATGCATATTATGTTGCTTTGACTACTACTATCTCTCTAAGTCGAATCTCTGACATTGTGTATTATTTTCCACCACCAACAACCTCCCCCTCTGCCACGCAGAAAGGGTTAAAAGTATTCCTACTGCTGTCACGATTCAAAATTCTTTCCAGAGGAGGGTTGCCAAGCAAGGAACCACGAAGAACAAAAAATAGAAGGCATAGCATCATCATTAGATATGCTGGTAACTAACCTCTAATATTATTATCATCATCACTATTTCTCTATTCTGTCTCTACAGCTACTGGAGAATCACTCTATCAAGTAGATACGGTATATATTGAAAGAGAGAGGATCTGAAAGATGTCACAGCAGGAGACCCAAATACTAAATTGTGATTATTTGGTGATTGGAGCCGGTGCAGCATCCCTTGCATTCATCGACACTCTACTGCAAGAATGCCCAAGTATGAAAATACTTCTCGTTGATAAAGGCAAAGCGCCAGGAGGACATTGGCTGCACGACTATGACTTTGTTCGACTTCATCAGCCGTCTTTAGTTTATGGACTATCTTCGAGACAACTGGAGGGAAGTTGGCTAAAACTATTACTTTTAAAATTCACCTTGCCCTGGAGGCATAGAGCAACGAAACGTGAGATACTTGATTATTTTGGTGACTTTGTTCGGGATCATGTTGCTTCTGGAGCTATTCAGTACTATCCAAATTGCCAATATAGGTTTGATGATAGTGGTCAACAGCAGAGAAATGATTATACTCACAATGATGTCCATGTCTTTTCTTCCTTGGATGGCAAGATAGAATATACTGTCAAGGTCAATATCAAGTTGGTAAATGGAGTGTTGGGAGAATGCATCATCCCAAGTCAACATCCCCTACAATTTCCAGTTGATGACACAATCAAGATCATGACACCCAATCAGATTTATGATGCACATCAGAGAGGTGATTTAAAGAAAACAAAAAGTAACAAGGATGCAAAATATTTTATTGTTCTTGGTAATGGAAAAACTGCCATGGACACAATTGTATATCTCCAACAAAACATGAAGATAAATCCTGATAATATTTTTTGGGTCATATCAAATGATGTATGGATGATTGCAAGGGAGGGATCTGGAAGTCCTTGGTCATGGCCTGAAGCACTCATGGATCACTATGGTGATGTTGATAGTGCTGCCCTGGCACTGGAGAAAAATGGTATATTTGTCCGAATGGACAAAATGATTCTGCCAAGCAAATTCCGATTCCCTGTGATTGGTAAGGATGAACTCTTGTTGATGCAAAGGATTCAGAATACAATTCGACGAGGTCGTGTGACAAGTATTCATATTGATGGTGCATCAAGTGAAATCATTGTTAGCTTTACCAAAGGAGAAGACTGGAAACTGGGTAGTATTCCAGTTAATGCATGTACTTTTATTCACTGTACAAGTCCTGGTCCATTTAATGGAAGGAAGGTTGATGAGTTATTCCCCTCTGAGAAACAGCTGAACTTATTCTTGTTGTTTGCTCCACCTGTGTCAATCTCCATGTCTGTATTGGCCTATTTGGAAGCTTGTCGAATGAAAGGATCATTGGATCTTTCCTTTGGAAAAACACTTGTGAATGCCATGGTCAAAGGTTCGAAAGATGAACATAAAGCATTGTTTTCTGATAATCAAGTGCTCAATCGACTTATTTGTGGTTTTGGTGTATCTGAGAATGACACTTTGAAGCAAGGAGCCTTTCGGTCCATTGTCACATTAGCCATGTTTCTAGCACTTGCTTCAAAAGAGCCACTTGAGTCATACAAATGGATGTCAACAAACCGCCTTTCACTGCTCAGTATTCCAGGAAGTAAATGTGGAATTTGTCAAAGTCTAGATGTTCTTATTGCAGATGGAAATAAATTTGGATATGATGAATCTGAGATTCAAATGTTTCGCTTGTTGAATGAAAAGTTGGAACCACTTCGCAACAAATAGATGCACTGTCTGCAGTTCAGTAGATAGTAGTAGAATATGTCATTACCAGCAGTACTACTATAGGGAGAGTGCTCTTTTATAAACCTCTCCCTCCATAAATCTTGCATGCTGTCTTATGTTATCTATTTGTTTCATCTTTTTCCTGCTCTCTTGTTTTCAGATATATCTGTTCATGATTAAACAAAAAAACAATGGAAGACTTTACTACACAAATTGTGTAAGTGATCCATTGACTCTCAGCCACAAGAATGGCACTTGTCATATCTGTTGCATCTGCAATTATTCCTAGTGCTACTGCTAACTTTTATGTAGGTGGTATCTTTTTCTTCTTGTTCTCATTGATGATACATGTGACAGTAACAAGGTGCTTCAAATCATCCACTGATAAACTTCATGAAATGGTAACAAAAAGAACCACAATAATGGCTTGTTGTTTATCAGTAGGCAAAGAATAGGAGTATTTGCTAAGAAGAAGAATGGTGCTTGTTGTGACTTGCCAAGTAGTGATGACTACAGTGCTGCTGGTGCTCCTTGTTCTGGTCATACCATGATCATGACAATATCCTCACCATGAACAAAAGAAGACATCATGGTGAATGTTGGCACAAGTATCTATTCATCAGCATCAGCAGCTTGGAAGCACTTTCTAAAACTCCAGGATCTTTTGAATGTCAATTATAATGACAAGAACAACAACATGACTGCTGGTGAAATGATGCCAACAGATCAGAAGAAAAAAATGAGAATAGCTGGTTCAGGAGAGGGAACCAAGGCAGGACATTGGTACTACTACTGGTGATTTTCCTTCTGACAACAAGAAACAGTAGCCTTAACAGCATGACTGATCTAACTAGCATCAATTCTTCTCATCATACAAGATCCTATCTCATGGAGTATTTCCACCCTCTTGTTCTTCTTCAAACTTGTGAATATATTCAAGCTTTTGTAGGGAAAGCCAACTTGTAAAAAGATGGTGTGTGGTATTCTGACCATATGCAACTCATTTTAAAGGACATCTTTGGGAAAGGGTGTATTCATCATGCATGGCAAAAATGATGACATTGTGAAGTGCAAATGTTCTAAGTGAGGTGACTAATCCTCTGATCAAAATTGAAAGTCTGGTAACAATTATAACACTCTTCTTCTTTACCAAACTTGGAAGAAGTATTACTGTAAGGATCAGAAGAAGAAGTCTTATGGCCACAGATCTGCACTGGTGAAAGGTGATCATGAACCTGGCCTCGCTCCCCCTATTCCGTTAGTTCCTCCAAAGGTGGACAATAGTGATGAACCACCGACTGTGGAAATCACGATAAAAAAGAATCCCTTGAAGAGGCCCACCAAGGACAATACCAAGATAAAGAAACTCTCTGCTATTGAGACCCTCACGAGTAACAGAGCATTTCCTTTGAATGTCCTCAAAAAGCTCCAAACGGAGACTTTTGAGCACCTTGGTATCGCGAGCGACCACAAGAAAGTGGACAAGGGCTTGGATTACCTGTTGCAGGTAACTACAAGCCGTGCAAGAGACCAGTTGGTCAGTATCTTCAAACAAGGAAGACAACAACTCACCGATGCATTTGCCGTCTCTGTGTATCAGGATGCCTTTGTGCAAGACAAGACTGTCTTCTTTGAATGGCTCCTTCTTTGTGAAGACAAAGATAGTATCCCAGAGGAAACCCTAAAGAACCTCGGCAAGACTCCTGCCAAGGAGCATTACCAACAATATGAAGCATATGTTTGGTTTGAAATAGGGAAACTCATGTGGATTAGGCATCGAACTGTGTATGAAGAGCACGTTTGTTCCCTACAACATGGCTATAAGAGACTTTTACAATTGAGTCATCAAAATGTACTCTTATCTTTACTACATGCAGCCGCCTTTGATGAATAATCAGGCGTGGTATGAGGCCAAGTGGCATATGCTCTACAATCAGCCGACTGATGAGCGCCTTTGTGTTGCTATTCACAATGGCCTTCCTAGATCAATGCAAGATAAGCTTGATCAAAAGGATGAAGATTACCTCATGGTCGGTATTGAATTAGAGGATAAACAGGAAAGAGCTGAAAAGCAGAGGCTTCAAGAATCCCTTGAAAAGAAGGGAAATCTCAAAGCTGCTTATAGACTGGTCGTATTCCGAAGAAGGATAAGAAACGCCAGAGCGATGCCTCCGAAAAGGGCAGCTCCAAGAAAGCCAAGAAAGGCAAGTACTGTGATTGGTGCACCGAACATGGCAAAGAGGACAGATTTGTCCATAGCCATATGGAAGCAGATTGCAACTTCAAGAAGGCTGCCAAAAAGGATGCCGACAAGAAGAAGCAATCCAAGAGTGGATCTGGAAGATCTCTCAATGCTCTCAAGAGGGAGCAGAGAAAAATCAAGAAGATCCTAAGGGATGATTCCCTTTCTTCTGAGGCAAAGCAACATAGAATCAATAAGATCTATGATGGTGGTTCCAGCCGCAAAAGGAAGCATCATTACTACTACTCCTCTTCTTCTTCCTCCTCTGGATACGCCTCCTCCGATTCTGACTGATTCGCCCAAGAACCAGATGGAGATGATTATTTGTTAGAAAAAAACAAAGTGTAAGGAAAAATAAAAATAAAAAATCAAGTGAAAAGGTGAAAAATAGGATAAGTAGTGGGCGTGTGAACCACCTTGATAAAATAGTCAGTAAAAATTACACTCAAATGACTTTTTAGTACCAAGTATAGATAGTTTTTTATATTACTAGAAAAGAAAGTAGTGTAGATCGGACATCTGAAGATGTTCCTAAACCTCTGACTCTTGTCAATGTCCATCATAGTAAAAATGACTTCTCTATCGTCCATCACAGACTAGTTGCACTCGTTGATCCTGGTTGCACCCATAGCATTGTTAAGCACTCCTTCATCAACAGAGTGTGAAACAAAAAGATGCAAAAAAACAAAAGTCTCCTACAAGCAAGGTTGAGGGGGGCAAGTCCTATATGAAATACAAGGTAAAGCTAGGAGTCAGCTTGCCCAAATTCAGCCATACCAATGTTGTCTGACATCTCTTTACTATCGACGATAGCGATGATGAAGGAATAGGCTATGATGTGATCATTGGTCAGGACTTCCGTGACATTTTGGGAGTTGATATTCATTACAGTGATTGCACCATTCAGATGAATGGCATGTCAATTGCTATGAAAAGCAGCAATTTCCCTATCCGATGAGCAGATATATCGTCCAGAGAAATTAAACAAGTGATCCCATGTTCAGAAGAACCAAAGGTCATGGCTGAGGCAACTGAAAGGATAGTCAAAATCCTTGACAGCAATTAACATATATATGAGAGGCGATAATGATGGGTTGGTGTGGTATCGATTGGGGGTTAATCCAATTCCAACTGTGGAGGCGACCAAGAGGGTTATGATTAGGGAGATTGCAAGGGAGAAACTTCGTTTGGTGGGAATCCAGTATGAAGCAGATGATCCTAATATTTTTTTGAAAGATTGGGATGTGTTGGATGAAATGTTGGTTATGATAACAGAGTATCATAAACCACCAGGATATTCAGTTATGAAAAGGTCTTGGGATAATGGATCTTTTTGTAGGGATGGGAGGTTGAAGAAAGGGAATGCAAAGGTGGGATAATATATCATTGGGGAAGTTGTCAACTTTGTTTGTTCTCCCAGTGTTGAGGTGGAACAAATTATCAACAAATACAGATAGATTCATCGAAGCATGGGAGAATGGTGTTTTTGGAAGTGGAGTAAGGGAGAAAGATGAAACTCGATATATTTATCTAGGGTAGAAGTTGGTGGAATACATTGGTGTTGATCACCCAGTGACGAGAGAATCCAATTCACGTATGGTTCCACATTCTGTTCAGTTTGACAGGTCAAGACTTCGTAAGTTTTGTGTTAGTGCAACAAATACTGTCAAGGCCATGCTCATTGTTGACTGCCTTGACATGTGGGCTTACAATCAGCTTCTTAGTGGAATCCAAAGACCATTCAGGTTTGGTTGTTGGGCAAATGGTAATTAGGTGGTTTTTTATTAACTATTAATTATGATATCGGTTTTGTAAATAATAGATTCGGTATTAGCTTATTTTTCTATGTAGTACTATCATCCAGTTGCTTCGAAATGAAATGTCAGTATACTAGGACATCATGGAGATTGCCAGCACATATGTGTGGGGAGTGGGGAGCACATACAGTATATATGTCAGTACCATTTTGGTCAATAGGCCATTGTGCACAATGGCAGTACCATTGTGCACAATGGCAATACCATTATGAACAATAGGACGTGACTAAAACTAAAAATTTATTGACCAAATAAGTAAAAATTGTCCTAAAATTCCATTTTTCACAATTGGAGTATCAACTGTCTGAACTACACAAGACTCAAAAACATGACGTGATTTGTGTAAAAACTCTGTATACATCTTTTCAGTAACAACCTTTTCATGATTGTCACCACAATAAAAACAATACCAAAATTCAACACAGAAACACAAAAACACATCATACACACCTAGAAATCATAGATAAGGAAATATAACAATATCATGACAGAAAATACAGATCACTCATCACACAGAGAATTGTTTCTGAAACTCCTCCAAGAAGCTGAGTTGACACAAGGGGTGAATGCCAGCATGTTGAGCAAAGATGACCATGATAAAATACAGCAGTTAGTCTCAAGAGAAATTGAGGGGAGTCTAACAACACAAGAAAAGACGATGCTAGCGAAGCAGAAGAAATTCTTTGGAATCTACAGATGGTTGAAGAAATATACTGTTGTTACAACTGGTGATTATGTGAGTCTTGTGTTCAGGAAACAGGTGCACAGTGATACTGCACCTGCATTGGAAGAGTATAAGGTCGTTTCACACACTGGCAGAGTATTTGATGACATTCAACAAATTCACCAAGGTGACCATCCAAAAGGTATGTATTGTTATGACTTCATTACAGAGAAGAAGTGAATGCATTTGTCACAAACTGATTGCGTTAAACATATGGCTTATCATGTTAGGCAGAACACTTTGTGGTCGTGTGAAAGAGAAATTTGGTAAAAGTATACCGAATTGGGTGTGCAAGTTGTTTACAGATACCTGTCCCATTTGTGCTGGTCGTTTAAATAAAAAGAAACCAGTAGCAGGTCATACCCCAATTTTAACACATGGTTTTGGTGCAAGGGGGCAAATTGATTGCATCGACTTCCAGTCAATGCCTGATGGGGACTTTGTCTACCTATTAAATTATCAAGATCATGGTATCAAGTTTGTTTTCTCTGTTCCTATGACAAGCAAGAGAGCATCGGCAGTGGCTTGGGCTCTTTTGGAAATATTTACAGTTATAGGTCCTCCATTAATACTACAGTCAGAGATAATGGTCGAGAATTTTCAGGGGCGGCAAATAATATGCCAGGATCGCGTGTTGCATTTGGTGATGATGTAAGTGTTATTCATTTTTAAACTTCAATTGTTCTTCCCCCTACTCATCATCTTTCATTGCCGTACCAATTAGGACATTGATGAAATTATTGTGGAGATCAGAAAGGTATGGCCTGAATGCAAAATGGTGAGGGGATCACCCCGTCATTCGCAGTCCAATGGAGGAATTGAGAGAATGAACTGTACTGTGCAGAGAAAGCTGGGAGCTTGGATGGATGAGACACAAAGCCAACACTGGTTGGTTGGTTGCAAGTTAGTGTAGTGGAGGATTAACACACAGATAAATAGGACTATAGGCAATGAAACAAGCTACAAACTAGCTTTTGGACAAAAGCCGAGAGTTGGACTATCAGCTCTACCATTGCATACAGATCTCATTAATACTATCGCAACAGAGGGGCATTTGAATAGAATCTTAGGTCCAAGGGAAGAAGATCAACTGGAAAACAGTTCTACTATAATTGAGGGTCAATACGGAGTAGTGCCTGCTAGTGGTAGTACTCAACAACAAAGCATAAAATAGCAACTACTCTGAGTGTCAGTGATGCACTGCAACGCAAGTGTACACTTCATGAAACTGAAAAAGTTATGGATAAATTTCATTTCGTAACATGCGACTTCAGTTGTCCCACTTGCCACGATAGGTGTTGTACAGATGTAAAGGTTGTTGATGTTCTAGAGAAAGGTTATTATGAACAAATGGCTTCAGGGCATGACTGGTGGAGAAGTGAAACGTTATCTTGTTATGCAGCACTCCTTGCTCATGATATGCATAGTACAACCACTATGCATGTAAGTTGCCTTCACCCTTCATCTCCAGATCTGCCAAAAGTGCTGATGATACCTGAAGGTATTCAGTATGTTGTGACTATCGCAAATGCCCAGTCTCATTATGTAGTACTACATTTTGATCTCATTCAGAATAATGTATCAGTGTATGATGGTCTCCAATATGACACAAAGACTTGGCAGCCATACATTAATAGGATACTGACAATGTTCGGAGACAGAATTGTTGATTCTGGCAAGTGGAATGTTATTATGAAAACCTGTGTTCAGGATGATAACAAGCAAGGGAATTGTGATAGTATCACACTTGAACAGAATGATGGCTGGAATTGCGGACCTATAGCTGCGATATGTTTATGGGCCTTATATGACTTCAACACATGCTTTGCGTCAATATACAGCAATGGAAGGCCTTCTACAACTAACGACTATCGCTCTGTGGTAATATCACACCTAACTCACCTTCTGCAGAAGCACAACAGTCATTTACCATGTCACTTCCAAAAAAATATTGTTACTGATGAAAATATGTGTGGAGAATGCCAAATGATGACCGAAGATGACAATAATGGTGACACAAAACAGATTGGCAATGATGTGTTAGTTTCACCAACACGTAAAGCTTTAAGGGATGAAGCCTTTACTTCTCTACAAAGAGCAGCAAAGAAAATGAAAAGCAATGTAGAGACAAAAGAAAAACCAATTAAAGTTGGCGATGTAGTGCAGTTTATTGTTGAGGACATTGATAAGAACAAAACTGATCCAGGGACACTCACAGTTGTTGTTATTGGAATTGATTACAAAAAAAAAGGTCCATTGTATAGAGTTGCATCTTCCAAGGGCCCTTTGAAAGATAGAATGCACCGGAATAAGCTCAGTCTGATTCCATTCGTAACTCCAGAAGTTATGGGATTAGAAGATGTGTTGCAAAGCCATGAAGGCATGGCTGAAATATCAGTAAGGCAAGCCTTGTCCCATAGATCACTACATGGCATGCAGGGTATGATACGTTGTGACTGCTGTAAAGGTGCTTGCCAAAGTAATAGATGTTCATGTTTCAAGAGTGGTCGTAAGTGCAATAGTAGGTGCCATAAAACAAACTGCAAATGTGCCAATCATAGATTGATAAGTGTTAGTCAATACTACTTTAAATAAACATAGCAAAAGTAGCAAAAGTAGTTTTGATATTATATGAAACTATTTCTTCCACTGAGTTATTGTTCACAATTGTACATACCATTGTTCACAATTGTAAATACCATTGTTCACAATTGTACATACCATTGTTCACAATTGATTATTGCTCAAATTGGTTTTAGTTGTAATATCCCATTGTTCACAATAACCTATTGACCAAATTGGTTTTGACAAGAGAATTGAATTGTAAACAATTGTACTACCATTGTGCACTTTCGTATACCATTGTGCACAATGGCAGTACCATTGTGCACAATGGTACCATTGTGCACAATGGCAGTACCATTGTGAACTATTGCCTATTGACCAAAATGGTACTGACACATATATAAAAACAAACTTTTTCAGTGACTGGTCTGTGCAATATATTTTTGTTTTTGCACTGTGTAGATTGTACGTACCCATCCTACGTACCTTTTCTGTGACGAAACAGTACAGTACACGTTGAATGATTCATCATATATTCATTCTCGTCATCATGTCGTCAGGCATCGTCAGCATCTCAATGTGTTTTTTTTGTGTGGATTTTTCTGGATTTTTATGCAGAGTGTCTCTGCCACCCGGGCGAGCAGCAACAACAACAAGAGATGATAGAAAACAGTTCTGCATGCAGCACTTACCACTAACTACAAGTACCCCCCCCGGGTACCAGTAGTAGTACCCTACCTACCGTACTACTCTACTCTTCACTCTCTTTTTCTCTCTCCGCTAACTCGACTTGTGAGAGATTGCGTTTTGAGAGATCTGGATTCAATTATATATATATATATATTCCTACTACTGCACTAATACCTTTCTTCTCTCTCTCCTCTTGTGGGTTCTCTCTAAATCTCTATCTCACATCGCACGTACACGACTGTCCTTTTGCATGCATTGTTTGTTGTCTGTCCTTTTCCTGCCTCTACTACTATAACTAGAATTATCCTCCCTGGCTACTGGTAGAGCAGAGTCATAGAAGTAGTGCCCGGTTGTCGAGGGTCGGTCGGGTTCAGATCCTACACGGATCTCGTTTCTCCTTCTCTTCTTCTTGTCTCTTTTTCGTTTTCCTTGGCTCCTCTATCTTCCTTCCACGCTAGACAATAAATAATAAAATACAGTAATAATGAAAAAAAGTACCATGCCTTGCAGAAGGAAGAGCATTCTTGAGAAATCAAACGTTCTTTCATCAATCTTATGGATTGTACTTTTGCAAAGTCTTTTTTTGGAATCGTTTCAATTTACATCACCCTTTGTCGTCGTTCCGCCTAAAACTGCATCCACTGGCAACAGCAACATGAAGGAAAAGGAGGAGAAACCATTCTTATCCTTGATGCAAATGACACAAAAGAACAATCAGGAAAAGGACAAAGGCAAGAGCAAAACGACTAAGGATGCAAAGAATATCAATGGGATTGCGACAGAACCTACCCAAAATACTATAGCGACAACAAAGGCAAAATCAACAAGATCTAAAGTTTGGAATACGACTATTTTTCCTGTCAAGGAATTTGGCAAAGGTCAACAGAGTTTGCCGTCTTTTTTGGGAGTGACTACTAGTAGCACTGTTAGTTCCAATCCTGCAGCACCGAAAACCACAACCACTATTACTGCTGCTGCAAGTACTGCTACTAGTGCGAGTACTTCTCCAAATGATACACCATCATCCTTTCCTACAATTATACAAAAAGAAATTTATACACAACTCATTGCTGGAATGATTGGAGGATTCACAGGAATGTTTATTGCGGGGTTTAAGTTGTCCATTGAGGGTATAAGGGAATTTTGTTATGGTGGGAGTTTGAACTTCATTAGTCCACAAGATGAAATTGTTCCGTACTACGTGATTCCTGTTTTGGGAGCTGTGGGTGTCACATTGTTGAGTTTGATGGGAGACTTTAGTCCTGGCCTCAAAGGTGTTGTCAAGGAAGTGGATGGGTATTCACTAATGACGGTGTCATCGTCAGAGTCATCGTCATCGTCGTCTTTGCATGATGCTACAAGTATCAGTCCATGGACATGGAGACCTATCCGAAAGGCATTGGCTGCCATTGTGACTCTTGGAACTGGAAATTCCTTGGGACCCGAGGGACCTGGAGTTGAGATTGGAGCAGCCATTAGTAGAATTGGAATGAGTGTATGGCCATTTCAAACAAGCTATCAAAACCAAGAAGAAATGATGTTGTTGGATAAAGCTGCAATGGTGTATGACGAGAAGAATGACGTTGGCGACGACAGTCTTGTAGAGAGAATTACAAGGAATCGATTGCTTCTTGCATGTGGTGCAGCGGCAGGTGTATCAAGTGGATTCAATGCTCCGTTGTCAGGTGTCTTTTTTGCCTTGGAAGTTGTACAATCGTCACTTCCATTGCTCCAAGTTCCACCTCTTCAGTCTACTACTACTGCTGCTGCAGCTGCTGCTGCTGCTACAGGGGCTGTTCCTGGTGGAAATGATACAAATGACAGTGATAAAGTTCTTCTTGTTGCAATGGAACCAAAATCACTGTCGGCTAGTTCGGGTAGCATTGCAGCCATTTTGATTTCATCCGTTGTTGCAGCCTTGGTAGCACGATTGTTCCTAGGTGACGAGCTGGCCTTGCACCTGTTGACGTATGAGATTAGTACTCCTCTCAGTGAGCTGCCCCTTTATATTCTTTTGGGATCATTTTGTGGAGTGGTGTCTGTAGCATTCAGTCAGGCTGCAAAGTTCTTCAAGGCATTGTTTGAAGGCAACGCTGGACCCAAGGTTGTTCAAGATATATTTGGTGCATTGCCAGCTCCACTACTACCATTACTTGGAGGAGCAGTAAGTGGAAGTGTAGGATATTTTTACCCCCAAATACTCTTTTTTGGTTACGAAACATTGAACGGCCTCCTGCAAAATGAAAATCTCCCCACAGTCGTTCTTTTGTCACTGCTCTTGGCCAAGATGACAACGACTGCGGTTTCTGCAGGAAGTGGCCTGGTGGGAGGCATCCTGGCACCATCCTTATTCCTGGGTGGTATGACAGGAGCTGCATTCCACAACGTCGTGTGTCAAACATTCATGGGTCTGTCCATGGAAGAAACCATTGTGGGTCCATCTGGAATGATCTTTGATCTCGCAGGCGTACCTATTTATTCCAGTGTTGGAGCGGCAAGTGTCCTTGCAGCGATATTCCGAGCTCCGTTGACTGCCTCATTGTTGCTCTTTGAAATAACTCGTAACTACGATGTCCTCCTGCCCATTTTGGCCAGCGCAGGTATTGCAACTCTTTCCAGTGATATTTTAGAGAATAGGATTGAATCAAAATCATGATGTAGAGATGTGTAGAAAGATATATATAAAATAAATGACGAGTTTATGAATGATGAATGAAAAGTTCATTGTCAGTCAAAACATGAGTTGGTACTGTACTTTGTACAAGAGAATGTCTACCCTACTGTACTTCTTGTACCGAGAAGGAGATGAAATTGTGAGATGAGATTTTCCTCATACCATATAAGTGTAGTGTGTAGTCTACCAGTAGTATGCTACTGACCGTAGTAGTGTGCATACACGTCCACTCACCGCGTCTCTTGTGTACATTTAGTAGAGCACAGGAACACGCGCCAGGAATTCACAAGAGTCAAAATTTGGCGCTACAGAGTGCATACGACCCTCTGCACTCTATACTACTCACTACTCTACTTATTGATCCGTCCATCTTCATCCTCTCTCTCTCTCTCATCTGTCCCTCCCTATATTGTACTCGTAGTATTTTTTTGGATTGGATATTATTGGAAACAAAAAAGACGCTCACTAGCTAGAGAGGGAGCCAATGAGAGAGCTAACGAGACAGTCAAGTGCAACTTATATGAATATGAAGAACGACTCATTTAAAACAGTCCACTTGAATTTAGAAAAATCAAGCATCAAGGCCAAACGAAATCTTGTCCTTTTTCAAGATTGCCTCTTTGCTTACGGCGGTGAAAATGGACTGATCTCCGTACTGCATCTCCCGCTCAACCATGATGCAGACGCCACGAATAAGTCCTCCTCTTCCTCTCCCTCTTTGTCTTTCAAGGTAATTCACAGTTTCGATGAACCAGTGCGCGCCCTTGCCTTTTCTCCGGATGGTCAACGTGTAGCTGTGGGTCTGGACGATGGAGTCATTGAAATTTATGCCTTCACGGCGCAAGAATTACTCAGTTCTTCGTCTCCTCCAAATCATCATCGTCGTCATTGTCATCACCCCTTTGCTGGCCCTGCGTCTTGGTCTAGTACTAATTCTTCTTCTTGTAGTAGTAGAGACGATTCACACGATGCGGCGGGAAGCTCTGATGATATCTTGGCATCGCAGCAGGACGATTTGTTTGCGACACAAGATGATATCATGGACGATGCCAATGGGGGGATGGCTGCGTTGTCTTCGGGATTTCTCTCACCCTCCTTTCGACTTCCTCATCGATTCAATTCTCCCATTCGCTCTCTTGATTTCTGTCCCGTTGTGGATTCCAATGCTTACTTTCTTGCCATTGCTACGGAATCATCTCCTGGGTTAACGATTGCCAATGTGACATCCTTGGATGCTTTTGAGAAATATCTTGATTCGGAAGCTTCTGGAATCTATGAGCATCATGGAGTCAGGAATGCAGTATATTCTCCAGATGGAAATCATGTTGCTTCTTTGGGTTGTAATGGTATGCTCTGTGTATGGAATGTGCCTGTGGGAGGTGATGCGGAATTGGAATGGGAGCTCTTACACAAGGATAGTCATTTGGTTGTAGCGCAGCAAGATACAGGTGCTTTTGCGTCTTCCAAGGATAAGAGTATGGCGCCAGTTTGGAGCAAGGATGGGTCTGTATTGGTGATACCAGGAGAAAAAGATTTGCAGTTTCGGAGGAAACGTTTGAATCAAGAGGGGCAACAAGATGGAGTCGTCGAATGGTTTGCCAAGGATCGGTTGGTATGGAAGCAGTGTACTGCTGGAGGGTCTGATGACAAGAAAGGAGGAGCAACGCCACAAGATGGGAAAAGTGCTCATGAGGACGAGCACGATGACTTGATTGTTGGGATTGCTGTAGATCCTAGGAATGAAGGATACATTGTGACAAGTTCTGTGAACGGATCGATTGGTTTGTGGAAGTTGGATCTTGATGCCAAGGAAGATGAACCACAAGGTCGATTTCTGGGAAATATTCTTTCTACGGAATCTTTTTGTACTCATCTCGTATGGGACAAATGTGAAACAGAAACTTTGTTTCTTGCCCTTGAAAATGGACATGTGCAAGTTATACAAGGTAGAGACAAAATATTGGAACCATCGATGCGTCAGATGAAGAATGCAAATGTTACTGCTCTACCCGAGCAGAACGAACAAGATGAAATGGAACAAGAAACCCAGGAGGTAGAATTTGACACACAGCCAATCACACCAAAGCTTGTGACAATGATGGAGAGGAAACGTTTGAAAAAGGCAGTGGAAAAAGATCAAGGAAACGATTCTCATGACGACGACTCGATCTTTGAGAGAGATAGAGATCAACAAAGAAAAATGACGAACAACATGTTTGTCATGGATGAGGCAGATGAGGTGGAAGATGATCATGAAAATGTGGAAAAATATGATAGGAATGAATCCAATAGTATTGGGTCTAGATTAGATTATGACGACATCCTCCAAGATAAAAATAAAGATCATACCCAGAATGATGGCCATGACGATGCGGATCTTGGCGTCTCTCCCGAAGGTCATGATGATAAGGGTCATTTTGATGCCAATGCAGATGACGAAGAGTATGATGATATGGATGAGGATGGAATAATTGGATCAAAACATGTTGCGGTAATACCGGAAGCTCAAGCTCCTTTTGCTCCTTCTTCGACTCCACTAGCGAATAGACGCATCCTTTGTTGGAACCAAAATGGTGTTCTTACTTCTCGGGAGCGACAGGATTTGAGTGGAACGTATCGGACTATTGATTTTACCTTTACTGATTCAGCAACTAAGCGCCCTATCTCATTTAGGGATCCGTATAATTTCATTTTTGGTTCCTTTGGTGAGGAAGGTGGGTTGTTTGCATCTGATTTAATGGAAGATACAGATGATGATGAAGATGATATTGTAGCTGATGATGTTTTAAACGGAATGAGTGCGTCCACAAGGGCTATTGTTAAGACAAGTGGACGAAGAAAAAATGGTTTAAGGGGTGATCGGGCAACGGGTTCAAATATTTACTTTCATCGTTTTGATACATTCGGATCACTAGGTGACAAAGATTGGACGCTAGCTCTTGCCGAAGGGGAACTTGTCCTTGGATGTGCAACAGGGATCGGATGGAATGCAGTTGTCACAAACCGTCGTTTTCTACGTCTTTTCAGTACGTCTGGTCTCCAAGGGCCTGTGATTTGGATTAAGGGTGATCCTGTCACAATTGTAGGACGTAGGCGTCTCTGTGCGGCTATTTTTCATGAAGGTAATCCATTAATTGATGGAACACAGCGATTAGGGTATTGTGTATATGATGGTATCAGCGGCAAACTCATTTTGGAAGGTTCAATATCTGCAATAAGTCCAAGATCATCACTAGTTTGGGCCGGATTTAGTTGTGATTTGTCATTGTGCGTCATGGATGAAGATGGCATGGTATCTATGTTGGTAGCATCAAAGATTGAGGGATTTGTTGAAAATAATTACACATGGATTCCTATTCTTGACACTTTAGGGCTGAAGAAATCATCCGAAGATGAATTTTGGCCCATTGCTGTCCAAGAAGGCAAATTCATTTGTGTTCCATTAAAGGGCGTCAAGCACCCTGACCCAGTAAGGCGTCCTTTGACAACATCTCTTACGTTACGCATGCCCCTTGCTCGTGGTACAGCAGGAAGAAAGTGAGTCATCAAATGTCTTTTGTTGCTAGTCGTTTTGTTTTCTTTCCATCTCTAACGTTGAAACAGCATTGCGATGGACGAAATATGTGTTCGAGCAAATCTTGCTTTAGAAAACAA
>JAAMXU010001502.1:27129-65075 GCA_019693545.1 Chaetoceros muelleri
AAGCTTTATCTCACGTTCCTACAAAATGGCAAGCTTGAGAATGCTTACGATCTTACCCAAAGACTGCACCTAGAGAAAAGTTTTGAAATTGCAATGGAAGCTGCAGACCGTTCAGGTCAGCCGAGACTTAGCGATTATATTGAAGACTTGAGAGAAAGCCGATTTCCAACCCTTGACGTTTCACAGGACGAAGACGATTTCGACGACCAATCAATAACCGAAGCGTCCACCATAGCACCTAAGATCACGACTCGTCGAATTTCGCCCATATCAGCATCAGGGAAAAAACGCAAAGATACAGAGGAAGAAAACGATGATGTGGAAGATGCTTTTCCTCCATTTCCAACAGATGGTAAAAGGCGCTTAAACCCTTTTGCGAAGAAGCTCAAGGAATCGCCACCAAAGGCAATGGTAGAATCACCCGTGCCGAAGAAACCTGTACTTTCTCGGTTATCAACATTCAGTGCGGAATCAAGACAAAAAAGCAAACTCGCCAAACATTTTCTATAAATAAGTTGTCTTTATCTTAACAAAATTCTTTTCAAAATAGTTAACTGTTGTTAAGTTATACGATGAATTTTAAGTCATTATTATTCGTTACTTGAGGGGCAATTAATTGGATTACATTTGAAGCGTTGTAACTTTAAAGCTCAAACTTTCTCGAATCGTAAATGTGGTCTCTCGTGAATTCCTTCAAAAGATCTAGACGCAATGCAACTCTAGAGTAATGCTGGACAACAGCATTCGGCAAACCCATCGCATTAGTACTATCCCGTTGCACAAATAAAAACAATGCAATGTAAATTAGAAGCAACGCCACGACCATCATCATGAGAAAAGGCGCAATTGTGCGCTCCGGCATCTTGTATCTAGGTTTCTGTGAGTATATAGGAAGAACATGTTAGTAAAATGTTAAAGAATGTTCACAAAGATGTCATCCCATAGCATCCAATGTACTTGCCTTCATCAACGGGCCATTCATTTCTTCTTCGCTATCATAGTCATCATCAAACCGTTTCGAAGAAGTTTTGTTTGTTCTACTCTTCAAGGGCGTCTTTTTTGGAGTGTTGGGGGCAGAAATTCCAGATGAGCCCTTCATAATTTCGGGAATATGAGTTGATATAAGCTCATCCAATTTTCGAAGTGTCTTCTTATCAGCCATCACGAAGCTTGAGAAATCCTCAACTTCATAAAGACAGTGGCGAAAATCATCCAAATCAGGGAAATCACCTGCACTCAAATTATGAGCGACTCTAACAACATCAAAAACTTGCTCAAGGTTCTCAATCAATGTCTCTTGCACCCTCTTCTTACCAAACCATCTAGGCATTTGCTTCCTCAAATACGTGAGAATACATATATGCACCTTTATAATTCTAATCCTTTTGACAACCTCATTGACCTTGCGCTCTGCATAAGACTTTGGGAGGTTAATAAGCTCATTGACAAGCAGATACTCATCACTGTCAAACATATGCCGAAAATCATCATGAACTAACGGTTCATCCCAATAAGAACCAGTGTACACTCTCACTACCTCTGGCGACTTGAATATTTTACCCATACTCCACATCAAAGATCCATACACCCTCACAAGCTGTTCTCTTGTCACCCCGTCAGCTTTATTCAATACACAACGTATTTTATCATCATTGTGAGGTCTAATTGTTTCAATGACTTCCTTCAATTCATCACTGATATCAAGTTTATGCGCATCAAACAACAACAATATAAGATCTGACCTATCTGCAAACCATCTGGATGCTTTTGCAAAGTCATATGATCTAGAAATGCGCTGCTTTTCTCCACTCAACACTCCAGGAGTATCTATCAACGTAACATGTTCCAAAAGTGGTGCATCTGTTATGGAACCAACAAAGTGGCTAAGAAAACCACTGCCAAAAGTAGAAAGAGAAGAAAAGGGCAGTTCTGGCATGACAGTTAAAGAATTTCCCTTGACAGTTCTACCAGAAGATTTGTTGACACCATCATTTTTCCATCTTTTACTCAGCACATTTTTAGGATTTGTTTTGACACTCATGCTCATGGTGTCATCATTAACGCTAGCGTCGACAGTCGATGCATCATTTTCTTGGTCGTCATCATAATCGTCATCATCAATGCCATGAATTAGAGCTGTAAATTTATCAGTCGTTGGTTCAGGACCAATGTGCATACTAGGGTAATCACCTCCCACCAAATGACGAATAAATGTCGTCTTTCCCGTGGAGTATTGACCAATTAAAAGTACCATCGGCTTGGCATCAAATTCGGAATCGTGCAACTCGGCATTGGTAGGAAGACAAAAATTATACAAGCCAAATGCCTGTTCAATAGGTTTGACCTTTATCTTATAAAGATCCTTGAGTTTCTCGATGATAGTGCGAGACGCATTAGTAGCATGTATCTGTTTGTTCGCAAATGTATCAATAAGGCCTTTTGTTTTTTTCCTAAGAGGATACTGTG
Source organism: Chaetoceros muelleri (assembly GCA_019693545.1). Taxonomy (NCBI): domain Eukaryota; phylum Bacillariophyta; class Thalassiosirophyceae; order Chaetocerotales; family Chaetocerotaceae; genus Chaetoceros; species Chaetoceros muelleri. Next base: position 29,596 of record JAAMXU010001502.1, read on the forward strand.
ACACATGAGTGCTAGACTGTTGCAATGGCAAATCTTCAGTATAGGCGAGATGACGACGGAGATTATTTGTAGAAGAACTCGTCGTATTGAAAGTGTTGTTATTTTGTTCAAAGGGACTTGAAGTATTAGTAGTTGAAGAATTCGCAATTGGACGCTGCTGGTGTTCCAGTTCCATAGTGTCCGCCTCTATGGTGCTTACGGATGCATTTTCCAAGGAAGAATTTTTATCCGAAAAAGAAGAGACAATGTCTGCCATTTTGAGAGTCGTTTTGAGTTAATGGATGGATAGATATTGGATGGATGGATGGATGAAGTACAGGTATTGTCAAATAAATAGGTTGTGAAACTAAAAACTGCGAAGTGCCTTTCTGAGATATCGATATATTTTCAATAGAGATATATGATATTATAATATCATACAGCACACATTTTAAACACCATTTCCTTTCATATATTATTACTGTATATTTGTTGTACGTAATTGTACGTTGAACTGTACGACTTCTGCTGCATGCATACAGTACCGTTGGCAAAAAATCAAATTGGCGACACTTTAGGCCGTTTCCATTTGCAAAATGATCGCCAAAAACCAAAACGAGATGCAAAAGGGCGAAGGTGTTGGGATTGTTTCTCTCGGATGCTTTTAAAAAAAATAATTGTTCATTGCACTAGAAACCACATCGCTGAAACTCTTGTATCCTGGCAAAACTTTACTTACCAAGCATTCTAATAAGACAACATTTTACTACTGCAACAATGGCTTCCGATCTTACCAGTGAACAGAAGCAAGTAATTCAGTCCCTTGCCAAAACTATCAGTGGTCTGCACAAACGACAATGGATTGACGACGAGAAGAAACAGCACTATCGTAACATTCTAAAATCCATGTCTACTCGAGAATCGTACAATGGCGATACCATTCAAAGATTGCAAAAGAAATTAGATCGATTGAAACAAAAACAAGCCCGTGTCGGTACGAATATTGACGTACAGAAACAACAAAAAGAAGAGGAAGACATTAAAAAGAAAAAGTCTCAAATGCTTCCTTCAAATGACATAAAAAATGATGCAAAACTATTCTACGGCAATCAAAGTGAAAGGGAAGAGATAAAGGTGAATATATCGCAGCACAACCATAGTAATAATATCAAGGACCAAAAGCCATCGTCCATCCTGGAAACAACAGGAAATCACCACAAGAAACAACAACATGACATCCAAAAGACGATTTCGACTACACAACTTAGGACTGTCACTGTCACACAGGAGCATCCTAACGAAACGTCAAAGGGTGTCAATTTGCCCATGCGTCACACTCATCCTTTATCCAAAACTAGTATGAGAACGCTTCATCCCAAGAGTCAAGGTGGAATGATGCAAAAAGAGGATCCGACATCACGGCGTCCATATCAAGCACTGCTGTCCAATATTAGCCAAGACATAGAAAAAGAGTCTCATGCAATGGAAAATATAAATATGCCCATATCATATCCATCAAGAAAGATCCTACCGGTAGATCAATCTGACACGATTCCTTTTCCTTCAAAGACCTCCTCCTCCTCCTTCTTCCTCCCCCTCATTGTGAATCCTACTTTTATCCAAGGGAAATTGTCTCATGAAAAAATCAAAAAAATGTTCATTGAAATGTGTGCCTTTGCAAGATTGCAATTTGTGCAGCCTCCCTCTTGTCTTTCTTGTACACTTTCCAAACGAGTTACTGGAACATCCACCAATCGCCATTCATCTCGGTATCCATTGTATGCACAGCCATGTGGAGAAAAGATGATTCGTCAAGATTGTCCAAACTATGTAGTTTGGAGAAAAAATGCGAACCTAAAGATACACCCACAAAATATGAATGAAAACATAATGTTTGTAAAATGTGCATCGGCTCAAGCATTATTGAGAGGAGAAGCAATAAATCAATGGAAATGGGATGCAGTAGAAAAGATCTTTGAGAAAAAATGTTGATGGATACATTCATCAAAAAATATATGAGTGATAGAAATACTCTAAGAAATGAATACTACTGTAGGGTAGACTCGCTGGTTATGAGATAACTTAGGCACAATAGTAGCGGTAGTACAGTACGTACACATACATACAGTACATTGTACAGTAGATAGTTAGTGTAGCGTGTAATGTGAAGCACTCATGGCACATGGCAGATTCGAACTTGGACACCTGGGCGAAGATCGATCAAGCTAATTTAGCTACAAGACACGAAATGGATCGTGCCCAACCCCGTTTTCTTTTTTTTCTGGCGATCGATTCACAGTACAAATTTATTTAATTGCGACCACTCACATCGTACTCTCTCTACTGTACCCTACTTGTGAGAATAGCGACCACGCGAGGGGTTACAAAGCGGCAACGGAAGCAACAAGCAAAAAATTAACAAAAGAAAAACACACAAGAAAAAGAATAGAAACAAAACAAACATCACTACTCATTCTCCGTTCTGTCTTTAGTTGATTATTGAATGGATCAAGAAGTTGCTGGATTTCTATAATATAATAACAGATTGAATGGATTCTGTCAGATTTCTTTAATTTTTCAAATCCTATTTCAAGAAGAAACAGCAACCCAAACGAAAAAACTCTTTCTCGCACACATTCGCATCGATTGCCTCTCCTCTCCTCCCTACACAGTGCAGTAGTACACTCTCTCTGTATTATTACACAGTAAAAAAACTCTTGTGTGTTCTTGTGATACGTAAAATTCGATTACTGGACCATTCGAGAACATTCAACTCTTCCCACACACACACACACAATACGCACACAGCAGCTCGTCGTTTGATTCGTCCACACCTCATCGTTTGTCCTTTTTCAATCGATATCAATTCATTAGTTTTTATACATACACACGCATTTATCCATCCTACACAGCACAGCACATCCTTTGTTGAGAAACAAAACATACGCACACACGATCGATTAAATAATAACAAATGAGTCACTCAGCTACTTACGACATGCAAATCAAGCTCCTCACGATTGGGGACTCCGGAGTCGGGAAAACTTGCTTGCTTCTTCGATATGCCAATGACTCTTTCTCTCCCACTTTCATTACTACGATTGGAATCGATTTCAAAATTAAAAATATCGAAATTGACGATAAGCGCGTCAAGCTTCAGATTTGGGATACCGCCGGCCAAGAAAGATTTCGCACTATTACAACGTCTTACTTCCGCGGGGCGCAGGGGATCGTTCTTGTCTACGATGTTACTGACCGTCGTTCCTTTGAATCGATTCGTAATTGGATAAGCCAGATCCAACAGCACGCGGATGTCCACGTGAATAAAATCTTGGTTGGAAACAAGTGCGATATGCTCGATGAAAAGGTTGTCTCTACCGAAGAGGGCCAGAGGCTTGCTTCCGAATTCGGAATGGAGTTTTGGGAGACCAGTGCCAAGAATGATATCAACGTGGAGCAGTCCTTTCATTCGATTGCCAAGTCTGTCAAGGATCGTCTCATTTCGGATGGGGGCATCGGACCTACTGGGGCCAAGGGAAATGTGAAGCTTCATTCGGCTCAAAATTCTGGGAATAAGCGAAATTGTTGTTAGTGTGTGTGTCTGTGTCTGTTTTTTTTTCCTAGATAATGATGATATTCTATCTTTTTGATATTGGCTTACACTTTGCTGTATTGGATTGGTTAGACGACGATGGACTACGGTACAGTACTAGAGTATAGGGTAATAAAAACGGATTGTGAATGAGTGTGAGTGTCAAGTCAAGTCAAGTCGAGATGAATGATGCATGCCCACCACTATTGGTTCATTCAGTCAGAGAGGAGGAGAAAAGGATATCTACCGCTTTTACATTTGGTTTTTAAAACTATACTCTAATATTTTACAACTATAATTTTACAAGTTACAACTTTGACAAAAAAAATGGAATGGGACAAGATCTTTTTTAGATATACTCCTGCATTGATGTACCGTGTATCGTAAATAGCAAACGGTGACAAAGAATCAAAAACGTGTTTCAGAAATGAACAATACTATGAATGAGGAGTTCTTCTACTTTAGAGTTTTACGTAGCTAGTAGAAGATATAAGGAGTCAATAAAATAAAGAAATAAATGAACAGATTTGCATCCAAGATGTAAAGTATGTGTCATATCATCGTGTTGTCAATGTCAGCCGCGGCGACTACTCTATCCTATAGTAGAATACATCTGTCGGTTATAGCTGGCATCAGCATTCCTGCTTGCAGTTGTTGTTGTGGCATTAGGCTAAAAAATCACAAATCAACCAACAAGGCAACAAGTTCCAGAGTGTCTGCTGGTGCCAGCTTTCGTGTTTTGCATAAACTCTGCTGTTACATGATATTTGCTTACCCATTGTGTAAATGCTTTGTCACAAAATTATCGATTCTTTCCATCATACGGTGTATGATTTCCATACGCGACATCATGATGCCACCGCAAACAGAATAAGGGAGAGGTTTTCTAGTCATTATGGTGTGTTCGAGAGTTGCTCGAATAGCATCGGATGCATAGGTATCGTTGGCAATTTGTTGTGTTGAAATCAACAGTGCAGCACTAGCAATCACAGAGGCGCTTTCCTGTGCAAAGGAATTGTCAAATGCAACGATTTCTATGAAATAGTTGGCATGGTTCATAATCTTGTTTGCGGAAGACTTGTTCATGGAAGGGAAGGAAACATAAGCCAACTTGAGGAGGTGGTGTAAAAATTGCTGTGGCACGGTTACGTGAACAACATTCCATTCCAATTCTTTCAAAATGTAAGATTCCATTCCTATAATTTCATCAGCACTGAACTTTCCCTGGCTCATTAGCACAAAGTCGACAAGCATGTTACGAATCGGATTGTGTGTTTCAAATAGTTTGATGGCGAGATAGAGACTTGCAACAGCAAGCAATTGAAGAAAACTTTTGTTGTCTTGGTGATTTCTTCTTGACTCGGTCCTACTAGTAGTATTAGACCTGACTGCTGTTCCTTCTAGTACTGCTAGCCGTGATGCTTTCCTCCAAAGCACCCTATCTATGTAAGACATTGCCATTGTAACTGTGATTCTATCAAAATTGTAGTAATCCACCACCTGCATCATTAATGAAAGAAAACAACAGGGAGTGAATGTTGATGTGTTCTTTTGTTCTTCTTGTGGTGGTGGTTGTTATGATGACTACCACACCAGGCACCAGGCAAAGAGGAAAAAGAAAAAAAGTCTAGTAGTAGAACTAGTTGTACTACTCTTCGTTCTTACCGTGTAATACCATTTGCATATTTCAAAGCGTTCCAAGTTACCCATCATACCATCCAGAAGACCAATTTCCTTTTCGTTCTGATTGTTGTCATGGGAGGAAAGTGCATTAGTAGATACCATGACAGTCATTGGACTGTGACTCAAGAACAAATTCTTTTTCCCTTCCATAGTACTAGTACTAGCACTATCATGAATAGCACTAGTACTACTTGTAGTACAAATTGAAGTAGGAAACGTTTTCTCCTGCTGCTGGTGCTGCTGCTGCTGGTGCTGTAATGATTGTGTCGTCGTTGTTCCTCGTAGCCCAACACCATTATCGATGCATACATCATGATCACCAGTACTACTAGTAGTAGAGGAGGAGGCAAGAAGAAATAGTAGGTGATGATGATGAAGACCACCATTGCCAATCAGAGTGCCATGATTAGTAGTACTGATTCGATCATCTTCCTTTTCAAGCATTGCATCTAGAATCTCTTTTTCTATTTGACTCTTGAGCGTAATTGCTGGTAGTGAACCTATACTACTAGCTCTGTTCAAAGAAGAAGGAGGAAGGGTACTAGTAGTACCACCACCAGAAGACGCTTCGTCGTCTTCATTCTTGTGCTGCTGGTGGTGGTGGTGGAGGACGAGTTGTTCTTGATCTTTGCCATCAAGGATCATTCTTCTTCTTCTTTAACTGCTGATATCGTCGTCGTCGTCGTCGTCGTCGTTCGTCGTCGTCATCAAATCAAATGAGGAGGAGAGGAGAGATGTGATGATGATGTTTCTTACTCACAACGACGACGACGATGACAGAGAAGATGATTACTAGTAGCTACTCTAGTAGTAGTAGTACTAGTATCCTGGTGCTGCTCTAGCAAGAAGCACCAGGACCTAAAAATAGTACTAGTAGTACTTGTTAGGAGCAAAGGCATCTTCAAGGGGAAAGAAAGAACAAAAAGAAAGAACAAAAGGTTGCTTTAGGAGAAAGCATTCCATCGTCACAGCCCTCCTGTAAATCGAACGAACGTCACTGTGAAAAGTAAAGGTTTACAAAAATTAGAAAAAATGCATCATGTGTGCTGTAAAAAGATCGGTTGTGTTGAAAGAAAGTTTACCATTTGTCTTTTTTTATTAACGTAACTGTGTGTATGTTGTACAGTACTCTTTTATTATTGCCCGCTCCTGGTACCGTACCAGGTACTGCTGCAGATACCAAAACATCATACATACTGTACCTGGTACGACCTTCCCCCCTCTCTCCCCCCATAAATAATACGTACTCCGGTATTAGAGATATAATACAGAAGGACTACCCGCCCGTTGGGTACTACGTGCTGCAGTGCACGTCAACGGGCTGTACTGTGCGTAGGAACGGAAGCTGTTGAAAGAAAGAATGCTGAAAGTTTGTTATTACACTACTGCCTTGCATTGCATACATATCACTTACTTCTCACAGACATCTGTGCAACAAGACTAGCTAGAGCTACGTACAGTAGAGTGAGATGAGACAGAATGCAGAATGGATTTTGTTGTTTGTTTTTTTAGGATTGGTCATCCTTTGTACCGAATTGTAATGACAATCCCTCCCCTATAGGGTAGGGAGGAGGATTCATTTCGCACATGTAATGTGCTACTACTCTACTGTAGCTAGTTGGTGTACGGTAGTTCGATAAAGGTCAACATTGGTGCCTACAGCACGGTAGATAGGTACCAGGTACCACGGGTGTAGCTTAGCTAGATTAGAGAGCTGCTTGTAGTATGCGCATTTTATGAGTACCAGTATGTACTCTCCTCTGCTGTCTGTCGACTCTTTGGTTCGATTGAATCTTCAGTGTCATAGTTGTTGCTTCCTTCCTTCCTTGCTTCCTTGCTTGCTTGCTTGCTTGCTTACTTCATTATCATTTTACTATTTATTTATTTGCTCCATCTATTGATTATTCACATACCTACTGACTTACTTACAAACATACAATAATGACAACCATAATTCCCAAATTCGTGTTTGAAAACGGGAGACCCTGCTGCTGGTGCTGGTCAAAAAGAAGTAATCATTTCTTGTTGCATCCAAGAACAACGTTCAGAACAAGAAGATTGTTTCTTCTTCCAAGTTCGTGGTCTGGTGCCTGTTCTCCTAGTACTACACGTACTGCACTTACTACTGGTACAACGAACAATCAACAGTTTCGACATTTTACTGAAACTTCTAGTAGTAGTACTAGTAGTAGTAGTAGTAGGGCTTGTACTTCTTCTTCTCTTCCTCCACGTGCCAATGTTGTCATTGTGGGAGGTGGTATTATTGGCCTCTCGGTGGCATACCATCTAGGAAAACTAGGAATCAAGAATGTTATTTTACTGGAACGAGATAAATTGACCAGTGGCACAACGTGGCATGCAGCAGGTCTCATTAACACTTTTGGAAGTCTGTCCGTCACTTCAACTTCTATGAGAATGTACACCAAGAAACTTTACTCGACTATACTGCCAGAAGAAACTTCCATGGATACTGGATTTTATCCTGTTGGGTTTATTGAGTTGGCATGTGATGGGCATCGTTTGGAATATTACCGTAGGGTGGCTGCCTTGAATAGATACTGTGGAGTCAAGGTGGATGAGATATCACCCAAGGAGGTTAGGGACAAATTTCCACTTATTGAAACTTCAGATGTTCTCAAGGGGTTTTATGTCAAAGATGACGGAAGAGCTAATCCTTATGAGGTTACAATGGCTCTTGCCAAAGGAGCCAGGTCGTATGGAGTTGATATATATGAAAATGTCTCTGTCAGGGAGGTGTCCAAATCTAACTCTTTAGGTCTATGTTCCATGAGTGGGAAAGCAATCAAGGATTGTATTCCAAGAGTGACAGGGGTTGTATTGGAGAATGGTGATGAAATTGAAGCAAATATAGTTGTGAATTGTACTGGAATGTGGGCTCGACAATTTGGAGAGAGGTGTGGTGTGCATATCCCCAATCAGGCTGCAGAGCATTATTATTTGATTACAGATGCCATGGAAGAGGTTGATCCGTCATGGCCTGTTGTGGAAGATTCTTCTAGGTGTGTGTATATTCGCCCAGAGGGAGGAGGGCTCATGTTGGGATTGTTTGAACGTATGGGGGCACCATGGTGTGTTGAGGAAATACCTGAGACGTTTAGTTTTGGGGAAATTGAACCAGATTGGGATCGTATGGGGCCGTATTTACAAGAGGCTATGGAACGTGTTCCAGTGACACTCAATGTTGGTGCCAAGAAGTTCTTTTGTGGACCAGAATCATTTACTCCGGATGGATCACCCATTGTGGGGGAAACACCGGAACTGAAGAATTACTATGTTGCAGCGGGACTCAATTCCATTGGAATTCTCACTGGAGGTGGTATCGGAAACCTTTTAGCATCGTGGATAGCATCAAAGCGCTCCCCGAGTGATTTCGATGTTACTGGCATAAATGTGGATCGATTTCAACCATATCAATGTAATCCCAAATACAGAGCCGATAGAGTAGGAGAAATACTGGGAGAAACCTACAAGGTTCATTACCCTGATCATTATTTATCGACTTGTCGAAACATAAAAAAATCTCCACTTCATGCTAAAATGGCTAATCAAAATGCATACTTTCGTGATGTGAGTGGTTGGGAAAGTCCTGCTTGGTTTGCTGCACCCCATGCAAAACCGCAAATTGACAAACATCATTTTGGACGACAAAATTTCTTTCCAAACTGGGAGAATGAACACCGAGCATGCCGTGAAAATGTTGCTCTGTTTGATATGAGTTTCATGAGTAAATTTTTAGTATCTGGCGATGATGCAGGCCGGTTTTTGAACTATCTTTCCACTGCAAATGTTGATGGAAACAAAGGACGAATCACCTACACACAATGGTTGAATCATGATGGCTACGTTGAGGCTGATGTCACAATTTCCAAACTTGATGATAATGAGTTTCTTGTCGTGGCGACAGACACAATGCACAATCATGTGCTAACTCATATGAAACGTCATTTGACGAATCAAATGCATGTTTTTGTCCACGATGTAACAAATGCGTATGCTCAAATTAATTTGCAAGGTCCAAATTCAAGGCGATTGCTCCAATGTGTTACTTCGTTCAACATCGATGATGACAACTTTCCATTTCGTGCAGTAACCGAACTTGATATTGGGTATGGGAAGTCCATTTGCACTCGCATTACCTATGTTGGAGAGCTAGGATATGAACTCTTTGTACCAGTAGAATTTGCACATCATGTTTATGATACAATAATCAGTGCCGGGGAGGAATTTAATCTCAAGCATGCCGGTCTAAAAGCACTGGGAAGTTTGAGATTGGAAAAAGGTTATAGAGATTACGGTCATGATGTGGATAATACAGATACACTCATGGAAGCAGGGCTGGGTTTTACTTGTGATTTCAAAAAGAATGGTGGATTTATTGGGATGGAAAGCATATTGACGCAAAAGAACTGGGTTAAGGATAATGGTGGGCTTTGTAAGAGAATGGTGCAGGTGTTGCTTTGTGACTCTGCACCTCTTCTACATTCAGGTGAAGTGCTATGGAGGAATGGCGAGAGAATAGGGGAGATAAGGTCAGCGTCTTATGGGCACACCTTAGGAGGAGCTGTAGGATTGTGCATGCTGCAATCGTCTGAACCAATTAAAAAAGACAAGGCATTCATTGAGGAAGGAGATTGGATCATTGAACATGGAACTGACTTCATACCATGTAATGTTTCTTTTGAGTCATTATATGACCCATCAAATTATAAGGTCAAGATGTAGATTTGATGTTGAAAGTCAAACATTGACCCATAGACGATTTTGTATGTAATTTTCCTATACTCCTCCAATTCTAATTATAAAAATTACCACACCGTTAGGTTGAAATGAGCAATTAACTTGGCAAGGGTAATAAATAGTAATAAGCAGAAGGACTGCACCAAATACCGAAGCAAAAGGAATGCCGTTATTCCTCATTGTGCCTTGCTCAGAGTGCTGGTTTCAGGGAAATCGATTGAAAAACATGGTCCAAGATTACTTGAAAAAGAAGTAATTATTCCAGAAAAACTACTTCACCAACAATCCATTGCAAATTTGGTTCTGAGACATTTTGTGTACTGAAAAAAAGAGGGTGCATGAAATAAAAGATACTTTAAATAAGTGCAATACACAGAATGATTAAAACGACAAGAAGCCAAAAAAGACACAGAATAAAAGAATAAGAAATTAATATCAGTTCATTCGCCCAATGCAATTAGGTGCTCCACACGTGCAGCGTAAGCTACCATCCTCTACGGGAAACTTGTAATCGTAAGTGATTTCATCGCCCATCTTTATTTCTTGATTCGCGAAAACTACTATCTTCTTCTCTAGACCCTTTTCTGTGCTAACGCTTATCACCTTGGCATAAGCGTTAGCAGCACAGCAATGATTCATAAATCTAGCCATACAACCAATACTGGTGGCATCCACAATTTCGTGCAAATCCAGACGAAACATATAACAACTCCCCATTCCCAACACTTCATACTTTTTTTCGCGTTTGTCAGCAATAGGCTGGCTAATGGCTTCCCCCATATATTCAGCGATCATGGAATTCGCAGAAAAATCTTTCTTGGCAAATAGCCCCCATCCATGAATGTGCGATCGCTTTGCAGCAAGTCGTTCCTCCATTGGCACGGACTTCATTTCGCGGTACTTTGCCTGAATAGATTCAAACTCACGCACCGAGTCGTGGCCAGTTTTACCCAAATCGGTTCCCTTGGTTAATGACGATTTACGCTTTTCGTCGTCGGTTTTACGAACAAGAGCTCGGGTAATACGACCACTACCTTTGCTTTTGTCAAATGCACTAGAACCTTCCGTCCTCGCACAGCCACTGACGTTTTCGAGAGCACGTTCTGCTCGTAAAGCTGCGCGTTTCCTCTGTAGTTCCATCACTGCCTCTTGAGTTGGATTTTGAAAGCAGAATTGATATTGACAGGATGATGGAGTGAGAGGAACCGCACATGCAACTGCAGATGAGCAACTTTCCAGGGCTTTCCGCACGAAATCCACACCAAATCCAAAAAACTGTACGTGAAAAACAAAACATGAGTTAAGCAGTTGAGATGGAAAATGTTTTCATGATGTAAATGCCATATCAGAACTCACCTGCGGTCCATTCAAGCAAAAGCCGGTCTTATTTTTTTTCGACCTCTCCATGGGAAATACTGAAAGTAGATCACCGTGAGAGAAAAAGTCCTTGTTCACATTAAGAACTCTATCGACGATATCGTTATACAACGTATTCACGTCACCGCCTTCAAAGATCACCGTCGGAGCGTCAGCTGCTGACGCAATAAAATTAGCAACGTTGTCTTTAGACTGGACAATTCTCATTATGTATACCGTCCTCGTCTTCGGTTGACTGAACGACCAAAAAATTCTAGACGACGTGAATCCTGAGGGGGTTATGTAACTTTTTGAATGAAAGCCGTCCCGATCTTCATCGATTTTTCCTAAAGAGTGGATAACTAAAGACCCCGAACGATAGCAAAGGTGTGATTGGATGTTCGTGTCATCTTCTTCAACACGTAGAATTTTCATAGGTTCAGAGAAATTTTCAACAACTTCATCCTTTGCAAATTGTTTATGACATTCACAATATAGTTTATGAGATAATGTGAATGTTGCCCCACAAGCTTTCGCACAAGGAAAATGAAAATTTGCATTGCATGCTGATCGATGACAACCTAGAGTTGCGCCGTACTGTCCGCAACCAAAACATCTTAATTTGCCGCCTCGTCCCCTTGCTTTACCTACACCCCGCAAAATCCCACCTGATGGTGTTTCCCATACCTCACTGCTCCATGTTGCACATCCGCAGTGTACCCACCCCCCACTTGGTAAGGGTAGAAGACGACCTGAGCCATTAATAACTTTATACTTATCAGAGTTATCTGAATCGACAATGTCGATACCGGCATCGTCATCTCCTTGGATGTTACACAAACAACACGTTCTCGGATCAAACCATGTTTCTTCCTTGAATCCATTACATGATCTTGTATTGTTCCAACCCCGAACCGGATAGACCTTTTGAAAAGGATGAGCAAACCAAGGCAAATCGATTTCAGACTTCAATGGAGAATCGAGTGAAAATTTGTCTTCTGATCCGGGTGGAATTACTACGTCTGCGTCAAGTGCAGCTGATGTGTCCGTAGCACCATTCTCCAAATTACACTTTGATGATTGATTTAAAACGGGTGCAATGCCATTTCCCAATTCAATCGATGTAGAGTAATCATTAGGCAAAGACGTTTCGTTATCACTAGCAGTAACTAGCTTGACCAATGTACAATCTTTGTCTTCCACTTTCCCCAAAGCGACTTGCTTCATCGTAGTATCACTTGTTGAAGCAGCGGGAGTAAGTATTCTATCATCAACGCCTCCTTTAGACGTCCTGGGACCGCTACTCATTGAATTCACAAAGGAAATTGAACTTTTATCATTCTGCCTCACTGGAATATTGGAAACCTTACACCTGGAATCGATATGATCTGAGGTTATGATCACATCATGTGAGCCAATGATAGTGCCTCTGAAGGGACTTTTAAGGCATGTCATACTTTGGGCAAGACTATTGTCAACAAGTTCATTTTTCGACAATGTATTCGACGTTGTCACAGTTTGTTCCCCTTCAAAACGCTTTCCACTCTTATCTAGAGATGGCAACAACAATCTAACGGAATCATGAGGTCTTTCAAGGCCTTCTACAGCAGAGTGCACATGAACAGAGCTGTCGGAACTTGGATTTCCAACTTCAGATATTTTGTTTTGCCTGTCATTGCTTTTGTTTTGAACTAACTGAGAGGGACCCGCTAATGTAATAAGTGCGTTTGCAGCATTCATATCATTATCGTTTTTATCCAACAGCCAGCCTCTGTTGGTCGGAAGAGACTGCTCACGGACGGAGTGACCCGTGAAAGGCAAAATATCATTATTTGTAGCAGAAAAGCTTACACCAGGTTTACTGCTGTACACCGCATTACTTTCGCCTTTGAACGGTACGTGATTTGTGCATTCTTTCCCGAAGTCTGTCTGCAGGGGGCGTGTATTCGGTCCAACATTTGCTCTGATTAAATGCTCCGATTTAACTTTTATACGGGAAACGGGGCCACCAGCTGGCATTTTATTGGACTTTAATAAGTTGCTTTGCTTGGCTGAGAATTTCATAACATACGCGTCAAGGCTCACAGTACCAGACGGGGCATCAAAGGGTGTGAGCAAAGACATTATCTTCTTCCAGCTCTTCATTTTTGATTTGATATCTATTTTGAACATAAGACATATTGAGTAAAGAAAGGCGGATGCCATCTTACACACAACAAGTTGTGATGAAGAATCCGTTGGGGCAGTCTTAGGCTTTTTCTTTTTTGCACTGTCGGATCTCAATCTTTTGACAAAACGAACGAAACGTGCAGCTCGGGAAAGCACACTTTGGGGTATATGGTGTATGTGAGTAGACTTCGAATACCACTCTCCAGTTGGGTCAAACATCAGAGTCATATCCAACCTGATTCTGGCTTCGAGTATTCGAACAATAACTTCAGCATCAGTCATCAAAGAAGTGTTTTCATCGCTGTTCGTATCCCTACAACACCACTCAGGCTCTGAATCTAAATTCAATTTAAAGCGTCTGAGACTACGTGGATCAACTGGATATATATTTGATGCCTCTGCGTAACGCAATGCTTTGGGCAAAGAGTCAAAAATGCGGCTATCAGGAGGGGGCGAACGCCACTTTTTGCGGTTTGAGGACTTGGATAAATTAACATACACTAGTGTTAGGATATTTGAGAGGAAACCCACATCAAAGAAATGCTACTTACACCATAAACACAGGTCCAGCCATCAGGAAGTCCACGTGATTGTGCATAATTGAGTGCCGTTCGGAGGGCCTGTTTTCGCCCCTCAGTTGCACCCGGCTTATTAAGAGATAAATCAATGGATTGCGTTTCTATTTTGTCATTCTTAGGGATCTGAGCCATGTGTTTTTCCTCATTCGGTACTTTGACGACATCCTTTTGCTCTATACGCGATCCAGCGCTGCTATGGCCCTCGACTTTTGTCGATAAGTTCAACCCAACCTTTATAGATGCTTTTGTCTCGTCATCATCTAAAATATATGATGTAGGACTCACATTTCCATCCTTTTTACGAGCTCTGGCTGTCATTTTTTTATCTTTCTTATAGTGATCGTCTTTTGTCCTTTTGATAGAAGAGTTCGATTCTTTTTGTCGGCATTTTGGGCAGCAATACTAAAAAGAAGCCGGGCACATTTAAAATATCAGCTAAATATATTTGTTTTTCGTGATTCATGGCAGACATAACTCACCTTTCCATCATTTTGTGTGATATTCAGAGAAGTATTTTTGTCACAGTCATTGTGGATAAAAGATTTACACTTGCTACACTGTGCTAACCCTTCTAGACTTCTGGATCGTTTGTTGCACACTGAACATTTCGCATTTTTCAGTGTTGGAATATCGAGCCCATCACAACCTCCACAAGGCAGACAAAGTGATGGATGTCTTGACCAGTACTTTCTGCTGACATTGCCTTCATCGCAAGAGTTATTGCACTTTTTGCAATCAACACACTGACCACATATCCACAAACCTGACGGAACTTTACTTAGTGGTGGGTCAATAGAGTCTATGGAGAAGGCTCTATCACACATTTCACAATAGAGAAGTTTCAATTCGTCTGTTGTCACTTCTCCAGTTATTTCACACACTTTACAATTGGGACATCTCCAACCTTCTACTGCAGCTAAATTCATACTATGAATCGGTGCCGAGGCACAGAAACTATGGTAAGCTTCTCCGCAATCGACGCAAAACAGCATGGTATCTAGTGCTCCACTACTTCCGCAACAGAAACAACATTCTAACCATGACCAGTAGAACGCATCAAAGGGAGTCATTCTTACCACCGTGGTCGGTACACATGAGGGAGGATCTGGAGGAGGAACCAAAGGACTCAATTCAACAGTCATTACTTGATCTCCTGCTACAAGATCTTTTTTCTTAGCAGTGGCGTCTGCCTTTATGCGATCTTTCTCAGCCTGAATGATTTTTTCTGCGAGCTCGAATTGTTCTTTTATCATCATCTTGTATTTACTAGGAGGTACACCTTTGCCTTCTATTGAGAAGACTTTCTTCTTGCACTCAAAATAAAATCTTTTTGCTTCATTCCAGTATTTCGAGTGCGCAGGGTTGAATAAAAGAGCGTTGTAAACCATAAGTTCGAAAGCTTCCCTCAACCAAGAATAGTTCCGATAACATCCGCTGAGTGCACGTTCAGACATTGTTCGTAAATCCATTGGATTCTTTATCACATCACTGTAATTATGTGCAATTTGGTCCGTTACAGGTTCTGCAAACAAATACATAGTATCCTCCTCTCTTAAAAGATTCATCAGAACGAGACATTTTTCTTTGCAGCATTTCCGGCAAAGATATTCACGGCTGTAAACGGGGTGCTCACCCCTTGTCGTTTTGTCATATTCGTCCTTCGTTAACGCAGCACATGCAGCATGGACCCATAAATTACATTTTTCACAACTTAACATAGTACCTTCATTGTAACCCCAAACATTATTTTCTGGATAAAACCACGAATCTTTGATTTCACAAGGTAATTTCCAACGAAACGAAGAATCCCCAAAGTCTTCGTCAATGTTACTGCTATTAACAATATTGCCTTCTGACAAATTCGCAGAAGTAACCCCTTTGTTATCATTCCCTACGCTATCTTTGGAAATATAGCCACTATCAGGGCGATCTGTGATTGCAATCCTCTTAGTCCCCAATTCAGACGTATCAGACTTATTTTCAATCTTGAGTTGCTTCTGAACATGCTCATATCTACAATCATCCCACACATGAGCACAAACAGGGCAGAACATCTCTTTCTCGTACATGGGGAGACAAGCATTGCAGAGTCGTAGAGATGTGTTAAAAGGCAAAAACAGTGACGGTGGTGGAGTAGATACAGGTTTTGTCCCGAATGCAATGTCATATTCACGGCAACCTATGCACTTGATGCACTTGTTACAATTCCAATCATCACCACTCTTTAGCAAATTTTCTACCACTTTTTCTGGAAGTGGTGGATCAAGACATTTTGGATGAAACAATCCATGACATTTAGAGCACTTCAAAATCGTATCCTTTTCTGGATGGCATTCCCCCACACAACCTCGACAACGATTACCAATGCCACCATCATTCTCTTCATGACCAAACAAGAAGGGATACAAATCAATGTCGGATGGTTCATAAGCCTTTGCTTTTTCCTTGATATTATCTAGAATTTTGTAATTTTTGTGACCAGTAAAACTTTCCCAAGAAGGCTCGTATTGTTTTGAATTATGTGGTGGGGGATCGTAGGCTACTAGAAACTTTTTCATCGTAGTCGAATACATCCTAACAACTCCTAGCAGGAATTCACCAACTGGATAGTTGATATCATTCCGAAATATCTCAATTCTTGAACCAAGCAAATGATTGGCTTCTAGACGATTAACACAGTCAAATGCCCTTTCCGCATAAAATCTTGCAGCGTCATTTCTGACTTCTCTCGTAGCAATCTCTTCCTGACGACATGTCTCCACTGCTTTTGCACTAATCTTTTTCTTATTTTTACTCATGATGGCATCCACCCTTCCCTGTTGAAAATCTCTAATGAAATCAGGTGAATCCTTGACACTGGCAACCTCATCACTGTCGAAAAATTCCACCAACACATAACCATCCCTCATGGGCTGACTGGTCAGGTCTTTCTTGTTAAAATATGACTTTGGCATGGCCTTGGAACTTCCAAAAGAACAATGCAAAACCTGCGCAGGCCACCAAGCAAATCCCTTGACAAGAGCCCAAACAAACCTCCCCCCAAGCTGCACATTTTCTCTACTCAAAAGAAGCCATTCTTCTTCATATTGATCATCATCCGACTTTCCAGTAAAGAACGCTATCTTGTGCTGATGAGTAACTGGATCATATCGAACTACCCTTCCCGATTTCCAACAACTCTTTTGAAAATCCCACACTCGAATACGGTGTCCCACCTTTTGCCCTTGTTCCGAGTCAGGATCCCAATGCACCGTCCCCACAAGACGATTGTATTTAAAAGGATTTTCCTTGTAATCATTCCCAATATCCAAAGACGTTTCCGGGTCAATATTCACGGCATGTATTTTCTTCTTGTCCAAGGAAGCAACAATGTCCTTGTGATGACTAGATGTAGATGCACATGCAGTAGAAGTAGCAGACGCCTTTTTGGATTTCTTCTTCTTTTTCATTTCCAAAGAAGAATTCTCAGACAGGGACACTGAAGATGACGACGATAACATGACCTTGGAAGATCGTTTCTTCCTATTGCTCTTTGGTTTGCCCCCGCTACTGCTACTACTACTAGTAGTACCCCCATTGTTACTTTTCGCAGAAGAAGGCGGCACGCCTTTGGCACGGGCATGGTCCAGTGCACGCTGAAGATAGGCAAAGCTTTTCGATTTCGGTCCGGGACTATTCCACCGTTTCTTTCCCTGATTCTACAAGTTCCATCAAATAATAATAAGAATAATAGGATGATGTAGAGAGAGAGAGAGAGAGAGAGAGAGAGAGAGAGAGAGAGAGAGCGAGAGATGAGAGATTCGACCACCTTTTAGCCAGCTGGTAAGGGCACTGTATTCATATTCGAAGAAACGAATACACAAACAAACAAAAGACAAAATGCAACAAAATTTACAAATCAGAGTAGATCAAGAATCAACGAACTATCATCGACTGCCCACCCTAACTAACTTACATCCAGAGTCAGCGTCCAATCCGATGGGAGACCGAGTCGCCGCGCATTTTCAAGCTCTCGTGCCAATTCTTCTTGGCTGAGCACCATGACTACGAATAATGATTGTCCGTGTATGTGTGGGTGTATGTGTGTGTATATGAAAAAGAGAGATGAAGTGGATGTTTGTATGAATGGATGAATAGATAGACGAATATTCAAGAGTATTATATTGGAGTATATATTTATTATACAGTATTTGTTATTTGTAGAGAGTATTTTGAAGTTTTTTTGTAGACACAGTAGACGTCGTACAGCACCATACTGTACGACCGATGATCACGCTCTACAGTCATTGCCGCATGCATACACTGCTGCTGCAATTGACGGACAGTAGGTACGTACAGTACCAGTATAGTACTACGTAGTAGGTGATTGGTGGGAATGAATGCTCCTCCATACATACCGGTAGTAAGATTTTTGTTGTGTGTGTTCTTTGGACCCGAACGTGTAAAGTACTACGTACGTAGTATCGTGTCTACTGCATTGTCCCATGTCTTTTTTCTCACAACATGCCGTCGTCGTTCATTGTTCATTCCATAAACATTTATGTATCATTCTTCTCATTTTTTAACTGTCCACTCTCAGGCATTCCTTCATTCCTTCATTCATTCATGCCACTACTAATCTCTTCGACTAGAAACCAATCAGTCATTGCAGCCAAACATCTTGGCAAATCCCGACAATATTGGAGAGATATCATACTTGGTGTAAATGATGGACTCGTATCCACCTTTTTGTTGGTAGCAGGTGTCGCAGGGGCAGGTCTTACTTCAAAAGACATCCTTTTAACGGCTCTGGCGGGGGCTTTGGCAGGTGCTATATCCATGGCAGCGGGGGAGTACGTGGCTACAAAATCTCAGAATGAAGTCATGAAGGGAGAACTGAAACTTGAGGAAGAACATGTCAAGAATAATTTCAATGACGAAATTTCAGAATTGGATGATTTGTTGCATAAAATTGGAATACTAAAAAGAAGCAGCATACCTGGTGATTCCAGTGGTATTGGTATTGGTATTGGTAGTGGCAGTGGTACTGATGCCTCTGTGAATTTACAAGAGTCCATCAAGGAGTTTTACAGAGAGAATCCAGATGCACTCTTGGAGCTGATGAAAGCTTTGGAATTTGGAGTCATTGACAATGAGGTTCGAAAACCAATCATGGCAGGACTGTTCTCTTGCATTCTTTTCATTTTTGGTTCTTTGCCATCTGTGTTACCCTTTGTATTTTCAGGAGATAAGCCCATGACAGGGTTGATCATATCTGCGTGTATTACTGTTTCGGCCTTGCTCATGGTGGGGGCAATCAAGACATGGGCTACAAGAGGAAATTGTTTTGTGGCTGCTTTGGAAAATCTAATTATTGCAGGATGTGGAGGTGGTATTGCCTATGGAGTTGGTTACTTGTTTGAAAGTGTGGTTCGATAGTAGATATAGATGATGATGATGATGATGATAATGTGTATGATATAAAATATGTAAGGATGTAGTATAGTGTATAGTGCTTCTGTATGTGGTATGATGCATGTGCAGATATGTGGTATGCAAATGGCAATTGACATTATAACAAAAACAAAAATAGAAACTACAGTACTACTACAAGTATAGTAGCTACAGTACGATTGAATAGTAATTTTATTTATTGAAGTGATATGTAAAAGGATTCTATTTTTATGAGTCTCTTTGACATGGGTCATGTAGGATTCCATATTTGGCGCATTCTGTTTAGACGTTCACGTCTTTGACTTGGAGATTCTCTCTGTGTCCTGGTAGTTGCATGATTGGAATCAAGATGATTCATCCGAATGCGAACAGTTCCAACTCCAATGGTTGAATTTCCAACAACTTGTATGGATTGTCTTGTACGGGGAGGCATGGTATTGTTGTTGGTAGTGCTGCTTCTGCTACCACCACCACCACCACCACCCCTGGGCGATGGAACACTGCTTTCATTGTCACGGATTCCTCGAAATAAATTACGTTGGACAGAGGTACCACTCAAAGTGGCAATTCTTGTCCTGGCCCTCGTCCTTGTGGATGCAGTACGGTAAGAGCTAACATCCACTCCTGTACTACGGACACTGGTTCGTTGTTGGACCATTGGTGATTCCTGTTGGGGAGTTTCTCCACCATTTCCAGGTGAATCCGTGTCATTTTCACCTGTAGTACTGTCGCTACTACTACTACTACTACCACCACCGCCACCACTACCAAGTTCGTTTGTTGCAACCTCCTTTTCCTTGGCAATGTTTGGAGTTTGACAAAGAGGGCATGTATTCTTACGTTTGATCCAGGCCTTCAAACATTCTGAATGGAACAAATGATCACAAGTCAATACACCCACTCGATCCCCATCTTCAATGCTAGTTAGACAAATTGTGCATAAAATTTCATCATTGTCGCTAAAGGAATCATGGTCACCACTTTCCATTGCTACAACATGGTCCTTCTGACCATCGTCATCATCATCATCATTACCACTGACAACACTCACACCATTACAACTAGTGCTACTACTAGGAGATAGGGTACACGGAGTCACAGGCAAAGTCTCTTCTGCGGATGGTGAAGACATGGACTTCTTGTTGAATTGAGTTGTTTTCAAAATATAAGTGACCGACGAATCTTGAGGAGAGCGGGAACTATAATTCTCTCCTCCTATTTGTCCCAGTGCCGTGCCTCGACGAAATCTTATTCGTTCAGATCGCTCTTGCATGGCAATGATTTGATCAATGATGCGATGATTGGGCCATTCTGCCAGTGTTGCATCATGGAGATTGGAATCACGGCGGCGGCGATGACCATGACAACAGAAACAGGTGCAACATTTAAAACAGGAACTGATTTTGAAACATAAATATCTCATGGCAAAACGGCCTCCAGTCGTAGTGAACAAATAGAGCACCATGGTTGCTAGCCACAACACGGCAACCGGCCACGAATTTCGAAGGAAACTTTGAGACGATAACAGTTTGAGACACTCAATGGGCTGATCTTCAGCCGCTGGAATTCTGCAAGTATTCTCATGATTGAGAGTGAGACAATAATAACTTGTATCCACATTACGGTACCGAGAGGAACAACTGCACTTTCGAGCAGGAAAAACGGTTGTACCACCACTCTCGGATAGTATGCGACGATTCAATAATAATGATGAATTCCGACCATTGTCCTCCCCCTCCTCCTCTCTCAAATAGCGCCTCGCGTTGTGTTCTAGTTTGTCGTCTTGTTTCGTCTTCTTCTTGACCACTTGGTCTCCACCATTATTATCGTCATCAAGAACAGTGCCCACGGTTGCTGTAGTAGTAGTAGTAGTAGCAGTAGTAGTAGCATCATTTCTTGTCGAACGTCTTTGGTTCCTGTTCTTCGCCAGTGGTGACGAGGGAAAGAAAAGCCGCAAACCAGCATCCCATTCCACCATGACGATATCCGAGTCTAGTGAACAAGAACCCTCGTAAACTTTGGCAGCCTGGCACACTTGCAGACTTGACGCTGACCAAAGTACTGCACTGGCATAAAGAAGACTCACCAGTAGCAAGTGACTTCTGGGTTGGTGCCCTGGTCCTCGCGGTCGAGGAGGAGGACGTCTGCTGAAGAAGCAAGTCGAGGAAGAGATGATCATACTATTCTTAAAGTTGCCAAGTAGATACAACAAGAAAGCACAAAAGCCAAGAACGCAATAAATATAAAAAACAAATGTTCCAAGTGACCAGCCAACCAACCAACCAGACAGATAGCAAGCCAGCAAGCCAACTAAAATGCAACCAAGAAAAATTGTTTACTTGTTGTTGTTGTTGTTATGGAGCATGCGTGTAGTACTGCTGCTGGAAACACACTGCTAATAAATAAACGAGAACCACAAACAAACAAGGAGGTGTTGTGACCGTCAAAATGTAGACCACTGTATGTTGTCTTGTTATCCTTTGTTTCAGACTCTTGTTTGTTTTCAAGGAGTGTCATTTACTTGCGCAAAAGTACTTTTGGTGCACCTCATCCTCTATATTATGGTATAATAGAAACATCACAAAATGGCGTGGTACATACAAACATACGGGTTCTTTACAAAATTCATCGCACCATACTGTACATCGATTCTTCGGGGGAGCAGAGGGAGCCTCGGAAACAAAAATGAGTAAAAAGGTCGTGTCTAATGGCCTATTGAGACAAAAAGAAGGACCAACTGACATCCGAAATCAGTGGCATTAGATACACAGTGCGGGCGGGTACGACGTATCTGTCCATCTATTTTATGCCATCGGGTACTGCCCATAGTACTGTAGGACGACGTACTGTACGTACCAACCACTGCAGTACAGTACTGACTACGCACTGGTCGTGCGTGGATGA
Source organism: Chaetoceros muelleri (assembly GCA_019693545.1). NCBI lineage: Eukaryota > Bacillariophyta > Thalassiosirophyceae > Chaetocerotales > Chaetocerotaceae > Chaetoceros > Chaetoceros muelleri. Next base: position 52,048 of record JAAMXU010001502.1, read on the forward strand.
AAGAAAGAAACGATCGCCGAATTATTTGTCGGCGATTCCTAAAATGGTTGGATGGGTCCAATCTCATCATCATCTCTTATTACTGTAGCTGTTATAGCACTTTCCTCCAACTGTGCGTGGGACAAATGTTTCATTCTTTTCCTATTTTCTTTTGTCCTAATTGCAACCACCAAATCACAACGAAACAGCATGCTGTCGTGGTGTTGTAAATCGAACGCTGTCGTTGAAGACCACCATGCTCCCAAGAAGCTGGCATCCTCAGCAAGAGCACAGCAGCAGCAGCAGCAGCAGCAGCAAGAAGATGCAAACAGTACAGCGGCAACCAATAACAGTGAAGAAGATGGGTCAGATATGACTGAACATGCCCAAGATAGTACTCATGCTAATTTTATCATCCACCAGTTGAGCAGTCATAACAAAGGAAGCTTTTCGACAAGTGAAAGGAATGATTACGATACAATACAGCGGCACCATGAACAAAGTGTGATGCGGGAAAACGCCTCTGTTGTAGTGGTGTCTTACGACGAGGACGATAATATCACGACTGTGTATTCGGAAGATACACCATTGCCAAATTCCACGTTCAAGAGAAATCGTCGTCTTACCAACAACCATTTGAACTCTGTAGATAGAAGACATGCTGAGGTCCTCCCTTCTTCCAATGCCTATGTGCTTCTTCCAGATGTACCTCAGAGAGGCTACGAGGCGTCAGGATGGGTACAGTACCCAGATCGTGACAAATGGATTCGAACCAAACCCTATGATATAGGGACCCTTGTTTGGTATCGACACAACTGTTCAGATACAAAGTTTAGATGGTACATTCCTGGACAAATCAAAGATTATGTTCTTTCAGGCGACAGGGTAGAGGGTTATGAGATTCAAGTGGAATGTCAGGACCATATCTTGGAAAGGCATGAACTAGGAATTTCTTCCCTTTTGAAAAATGCCCCTCCTGAAAATACAATGCTTCGATGGGATGAAAAAGTTCCTACCTGCCCCGTCAAGGGTATTATTGATGTCGCTGAAATACCAAAACATCGACTTTTACCAGAAAAAGCCTTGGATCTTGCAAGGATGAAATATGGCAATGATCTAGGATTTAGAGGTGCCAAGCAGAACGGTTTGGGGTAAGTTTCAAAAGTGTAATATGTGTCCTGTTTGGAACGTATTCTATATGGTTCAGTGTCCTAATACACATTCTGTCTGTGCCTTTTGGAATTGTTGTGATCTTTCCAAAATAAATAGACCAGAAATGTGGGGAATCACCATGGAACAAATCAATGACATTTGCAAGCATCCCAACTACGATGAATCAATGTCCATGTACGATGTCGTAAACAATGTTGTGAAGCCGACAACTGCTGGTACTGGAATGAGTTATGCATTGCTTTGCAATAAAGAATCACCCGTGCGTGCTAGAGTCATGGTATCCCATGGTAAGAAAGAACTAGTAGAAAACTACTGTGGTGGAATTGGATTTGTTGCGATTCTTTATTTTTTCATGTAAAACTAACCAACCATATGTTTTGCTATTATAATAAATAATTTTATTGTCATTTTCTGATTACACACACAGCATGGCAGGAAAATTTCAAGCAGTTTGTAGAGGCACTCGTGGCATCCAAGGTTGAGGGGCCCTTTTGGGTCTGTGCTCTTTCAATCTACCAAAATGAAGACCTCCCCAACATGACAATTAAGAAACAACTCGGTCCCAGTCCTTCCTCTGGTCCATTCTCTACTGTTTTGAAACAAGCTGATCGCATGGTAGCCATAATGACAGACTCATGCGACATTTACACGAGATTGTGGTGTGTATACGAGATTTTTACAGCAATGACACTCAATGTTCCAATTTCTTTAGCTAGTTATAACAATATCACAACTTCTGGAGGTTCGTCTGATGCGATGTACACAAATGTTGTCCTGGATTCGAGCAGTAAAGAAATTTCCACATTTTCCGCAGAGTGTGGAGATCAATATGACAAAGATATGATTCAGAAAGAAATTTTAGAAAAAGTAGGTGGATTTGAAGTGATTGACGATGCAGTGATGTGGGTAAGAATCAAAGCTTTGATTGATGACATGCCAAGTGCAAGGCAGAAGGTTCTTTTGGAAACTATGGTCTACAGGCCTTGTGGAACTTGTTCTGCCAGTAACATTGTCACAAGACAAAATGCTGCAATAGCTTCTGCAATACAAGTGTGGAATGATGCAAAAGCAAGAAGGAGTGCAAAAGAGAGCAAATTGAAGAAGGAATGCAAAGGATATGACTTCCACAAAGATGATTCAGAAACGTCAAAGGGATTATTGAAAACATTCCAGAACAAAATTTTTAATTGTGGTCAGATGTGTAATTTCTAAATTCGGAAGAAAATAATAAACCTTCAAAGAACAATTGCAAAATAATGAAGTACCTCAAGTTATACTCTATAAGTGTCTCTACTGCCTACTGTACAGAACTCAACAATGCTGCAGCAAGTGTACAGTGTAGTGTAAAATGTAAGAGCAGGTACCCTGGTACATACATACCAGTGAACGTATCAAACGTACCATCACCAGTAGATCGAGAGAGAGCGATCCGCTATTGCCTCCCTTTTTTCTTCTTCGTCTTCCTCCACCTTGTTTAATTAACTACGGTAATAAAAGAAAAAAGAACACTTGTTATTTTTTATGCATACAAAAATAGAGAGGAACTAGTCTGTCCGCAGTCCATATCTCTATCATATAGAGATAAATAATATACAAACCATGAAATCAGACATCAATTATCATACAGAGTCTATAAATTGTGACACAGAACATATCGCACTTCCTTTAGAAAAAACACTGCCCATTTCGCGGCACCTGGACAAATCACCGTCGTATCATGAGGAATACGATGAGGATGGAGAGGTCGTCAGAGTAGGAAATCTTCATTTCACTGATAAAATATTGGGTTCAGGAGCCTATGCTCAAGTAGTTCTTGCGAGACGTGTAACGAACTGTGAGATTCCGAGCGTTTCGTCTTCAAGAAATTCGATTCCCTCCATGATTACAAGGGGATCTTTCAATAGTAGCATCAAACTATCTTCGTCTTTGGAGAATGCACGTGATTCCAAATCTAGCAGTGGCAAAAGTTGTGAAGATGACGTTGATAAAGCACCGCAGTCCAAGAAGGATGAATTCGTTGCGGTAAAAATTTATTCCAAATCACTCTTGAAGCGCATGAGGAATATTAAACGTGGTTCCAACTTGTCGGAGAAAAGGTTGATTGAGGTACACACGGCACTGGAAAACGTAGAGCGTGAGATTGCTTTGATGAAACAAATGAGACATCCTAACCTCGTATCCCTTCTTCAAGTCATTGACAGTGTTGATAGCGACGCATTGTATGTTGTTTTGGAATTTGTACCTCTTGGAGAAATTATGACATTTGATCCAGATACACAGCGATTTCGACATCGTCATAGACATACCCCTGGATTGACCAAGGATGGATATTTTTTGGAACATTTTGCTGCATTGTTTTTTGTGGATGTGCTGCATGGATTGGGTAAGTTTGAGTGACTTCTTACGACTTGCATGCATCATGCGATCAGTGATTTAAAAAATCTCTTTACTGATTTATCATCATCTGCTGTATGCCGTACCGTACAAAATTTTCCTACATCCATAAAATATTCCTCTGCAGCCTATCTTCATCGCAACTGTATTTGCCATCGTGATTTAAAGCCTGAGAATATATTAATGACGAAAAATGGAGTCGCCAAGATTTCTGATTTTGGAGGTGAGTCGTGAGTTTCATGTTCCAATCAATACATGTGTTTGTATAAATGTACTCATCTATGTATATTACATCGATCCATCCATCCATCCATCCATCCATCCATCCATCCGTCCATCCAACGGAACATGTTATATTCATCAGTTTCGCACTTTTTTGAAGAAGAAAGAGACAGACTTAGCATCCGTTCTTCCATGAATAGTTTCAACCGAGATGACCTTAGCATCTCCACCATGGATTATTCCGAGGCGACGGATACAAGACCGACGAAACTGACCCGATACGACACTGATTCCGCATTGGAAATGGACAATCTGAGTACATCCGGCATCCTAAGAACTACCGAGGGCACTTATCCCTTTTGGTCACCCGAGATGTGCAATGGTAATTCTTCCTTTTCAGGATATGCCTCGGATCTATGGGCTGCGGGTGTATGTCTCTACATTTTCACATCGGGACGGCTTCCATTTTATTCGGAATCACCGTCCACGTTGTTTCAAAAGATATCCCAAGAAAAGATCCCACTCCAAGGACTCGGGTTTTCGTCACAACTCAAAGACTTGCTTTCCAAAGTTATGAACAAGGATCCTTCTGCGAGAGCAGGTGTGGGGGATTGTCTCAAACATGAATTTTGCACTTTGGCAAGAATGGAACGGATGAAACTGTTGGGAGAGAACATTCGTCAAAGCACAGAGACAACCATTACAGTAAACACAGAAGACAAACACAAAGCATTCTCCATTGCCAGAGTGGCCAAGGCCGCTCAACACAAAATGTCAAAGCGATTCCAACTTGCTAGGGAGGCATTTGCAACCAGTCGACCTAGTAGAATCTCCCATACGTTTTCTACCTTGTCATCGTCTTCCTGGATGGATTTAACGGAACGAAAGAAACGATTCATCAAATCCATTTCCACACTCAGTGCAGGAGCCGGACGAGCAGGAGAAAAAGGCGACAAAAAGTTCCGTAGTCCAAAATTATTCAAAAAATCATCATCTCAAATAAAAAAATTGCATTCCTCCACATCCGCAACCACAACAAGTGCCATTGTGGAGGATAGCAACGACGAAGACGACAACAAAGATCACGATGCAGCAAGTACATTGAGCAACTCTTCTGGAAGATCCAAGTGCATCGTCATGTAGTAAAGTTCTTGGTTGGTTGGTTGGTTGGCTGGTCCATTGAATTCTTTTGAAATGTTGCATTATTTATTTTTGTAGAAACTCCCACTCACAATTTTGTCCATTGAGAGACAGAGTGCATTGTCAATTGTAATATTTATGATTCTTTGAAACAATTTCTCTCTCTAGTTATAAAGTATATAGGAGTACTATACAAACAACACACATCCCTGCCTGATCCCTCCTCCACTCACACTCATTCTGGTTGGTAGATCGTTTGTTCATCGGTTCATCGGTCATCGGCTCATCAATCCACTTCCATGACAAGATTAATCCATACCGAAGCCAAATGATTCAAAACAATACCAGGTGCAAGATACCTCCATTTCCCCTGGTAACACCCAACCACACTGCCCAACAGCAGGGAGAGACACGAAAAGGCCCAAAAGATTCCCGCCAACTGAGCCGAAAGACGATGGAAAATATTCAGGGTAAAAAACACATAGGCATCCAAATATGTAATCAGGGCCAAAAAGAGACCACTGCAAAGAATCCCTAATCGTTTGGCAAACAAAACACTTGGATGGACATTGGATGGTATCACGGGAGGTCGAATGGTATTGGGAAGAGCAACCGCCGTCAGAATTTCCATATTATTATCTTCGGCTCCTCTCCTATCGTCGTCCCTCATCATGTTGGGATTCATTCCAGGGACCGCAGTATTGGGATGATTGGCAAAGGTAGGATGCACCTGATCCTGAGTAGATGTCCTTGTCATTTCAACTGTGTTCATGGTGATGGGGACTGTTGTACTGTTACGAGTACTATTGCTACTGCTGCTATTACTGTTTTTACTACCTCCGCCGGTATGAGTTGGAATGAAAAAGACACTTTCTTCATCCTCCTCTGCTGGTTGTCGCCATGGTTGCTGCTGTTGCTGCTGCTGCTGCTGTTGTTGTTGATGCTGAAAATTCATCATGGGCGGATGATATTGTACAGTAGGTAGAATAATTTTAAAATGAATGAGTAATTACTTCACAATTATATACCATATTATAAAGAAACGAGATGTGTGTATGATAAAGCATACAGTATAATACCTGTAGAGTTACTGTAGTAGTAGTGAAGGATCAAGGCAAGGATCGTTCCATTCATCGACCGTTAAGGTTAGTGGTTGCCCTTTTTTGCAAAACAGTTCCATCTCCCACTCCCCTCTCCCTCTCCTCTCCCCCTCTCTTTCTGTTTCCAAGTTTCCAAGAAATGACACAAGGCGGCGGGTCTCAAACGATGATGCCCGGCCGGCCCTGCGCGCACTTTTAAAACTTCAGTCGTGTTGTGACACCAGAGCTGAGATAGTGCTGTAGAAGTAAGGGGTATGTGCACCAAAACACCAAAAGAGTCATATTATATCCAACAGGAGCGAGCAGTCCTCTGTTGCACCTAAACAAGACTTACACAACATGCAAGTATCCGTAAATGTAATACTACTACTCCGTAATGGACAATGAATGAACACACTGTTTCTTTAGTACGACTGTACAGCAGTCCTTTCTTTCTATCCATATCCACTCTTGAGTACAATCATAGTCGAGTCTTTTTTTTTTTTTCCATCTAGTCTTCTTCTTCTTCTTCTTGGTGGTGATCTCTTCTCTCTCTCTCTCTCTCTCTCTTGTAGTTACACGACATTTTCAATCTTCTCTTGTAGGTTTCCTTTCCTCTCTCTAGAGAGCTGCTCTAGAGTGTACTACCTCTACTCACTCACTCACATTCCTCCCTTCCTTCCTTCCTTCCAACAAACAAACGAAAAGAGAAATTGAAACGAAAGCCACGGCAAAAAATAGCAACCGTAAAATCACCGACCTCTACCTAAAAAAAACATCCAAATGGTGTCTCATGGAAATCCGCCGCCGGCCCCTCCTCGTCCCGATTACAATCCAATGCTCGATTCAGACGATGACGAATCGATGCCTCCTCCTCCTCCTCCTCCGCCGCCGCAGGATGACTATACCAAGAGTACAGAAGCGTTTCATGACCACGAACAAATCAATGATTCCGAAGCCATGATGACGACGACGGAAGATCCTAATCGAGTGGCCAAACCCGTCAAGAAGTGGAGACTCTTGAAGAAAGAAGCAGAACACGTCCTCGTGCCTCAACAAGAAGAAGAAGGAGGAGGAGGCGGTCACTTGCACTCGTCGGAAAGAGTCCGAGAAAGAAACGTTCCTCCTCGTGCTTTGAATGGTCAGGGGCCCACTCTCCAAGGACACTTTCGCGGGATTCACAATGCGCAAGAATTTGAAGAAGAAGAGGCTGGGATGGATGACATTGAAGTCCCTTCTTCGTCTGTCGTTGCTCGTATGAATTGGGCAGAACGACAGCAAAAGAATAAGAAACGTCGCTTTCGATGGGCCTTGTTGCTTCTTTTGGGTCTTGCTGCCTTTGTGGCCATTGTGGTTGGATCCGTGGTTGGTACGAGAGGAGGAGGGTCCTCCTCCAAGGGCAAGGGCGGCGACGTGACATCTTCTAGAGATACATTGAATCTTAATAGTCCCTTGGGCAAGTTTTTACTTAATGATCCCTCTGTTTCCCAAGCAACCAAGGATGCATTAAATGATCCCAACTCTTCTGCGTCACAGGCATTGGATTGGATGATTCATGATGAAGAAGCTAATGCTGATTATGCTTATCTTTTGACACAGGAGGGAGGAGCTTCTTTGGAAGACGATGCGATTGTACAGGAGGAATTCAAGCAGAGATTTGCTGCAGCATCACTTGGGAAAGCTTTTTCTTGGGGTAGTTTTGTCAATGGGAATGGATGGATGACCAATCAACATATTTGTGATTGGGACGGCATTGAATGTGATGGTGAGCAAGGAACTGATGCTGCTGCTGCTGGTGGCAGCAACACGGCGACTGTCGGTGCAAGGGTCTTGCAGCAGACGACGGACAACAATGGACAAGCTTTGACGAATGCTCGTGTTGTGAGTCGCATCACTATGAGCAATAACAACCTTTCGGGAAGCATTCCACCGGAAATTAGTCTGTTTTCACAAGTGACACAAGTGGTGCTGTACCAGAATCAAATCACTGGTTCCATTCCTCAAGAATTGTATCAAATGACCCAACTGACAGGTTTGGATTTGTACGACAATGACCTTACAGGTACTCTTTCGGAAGATATGGGCAATTGGAGCAACATGGTTGGCCTTTATTTGTCCAAAAACAATCTTTCTGGGAGGATACCCTCCAGCATTCAAGGTATGAGTGATTTGGAGGCCATTTGGTTGGATGACAATCAACTCACGGGTCCCATTCCATCGGAAATGGGAAATCTATCGGTCTTGAAGGAAGTTCTCTTGTCCGATAATCAGTTGACGGGTGGCATTCCTGAGAATTTGGCCAATGCACCATTGGAAAGTCTTGTTTTGGACAACAATGAGGCATTGTTTGTCACCTCGACAAGTTCTTCCTTTCCTCCCTTTTTGTTGAATATGCAGACTTTGCAGAGGTTGTCCATGAGACGGGTGAATCTGCAAGGGCCCATTCCTACCATGGCCTGGGGGAAATTGCCATCTCTCACCAGATTGTATCTAGACGCGAATATACTGACGGGTACTCTAGAGAATAACATTGCATGGTTGCAAAAACTTGAAAAGCTCTCTCTTGCCAACAATGTTCAGATTGGAGGAGCCATTCCCACAGACCTGGGACAAATGCCAAACTTGAAAGTATTGGATCTTACCAACTGTCGTTTTGAAGGAACTATACCACCTGAATTGGCAGGGGCTACTCTATTGGAGGAAGTGTATCTCAATCGGAATTATTTGCAAGGTGCAGTACCCACTGAATTCAGTGCACTTGAAAATTTGCAAGTTCTAAGACTGGATAGCAATGTCAATATTCAGAGTGTACCTACTGCAGTGTGTCAGATTGGAATCCCTACATTGTTGGCTGGATGTGAAGCAGCATGCGACTGCTGTACAGACATTTGTGCACGTTAGGTGATGTTGTGTGCTACGCTCCCTTTGTAGAATATTACTACGGTACGGAATCTCCAAGCGTCATTGGAATGATTTGATTGGGTGTGTTGTTGAGTTAGTTGCAGCATCACACTCTTTTCGATGGTGTACTACACGTACTCATCTCCTATATGCACAGATACAAGTTAGAGTTATTACTACCTGATATTGTATGGTAGCAGCAAGTGTGCATTATTATTTAGTATAACAACAACAACAACAACAACAGTAATGAGAGAGCTTCTTGTTCATGCGATGAAACGATACATGTGTCATGATATTTAATTTTAGTAGTTTCGCCTTTTCTATCTCGTCATGCATTTCTTCAGACTTTTAAGCTTTCTATATATGTTGTAACTAACTACAAATTTCTATGGGATATGGATGGGATCCATCCCACTGCTCATCGTGCTCTCTTTAGTGGTACTAACTGTGTACACTTCTTTCTCCCTCTAACTCTCTCTCTCTACTCTACTCTCTCTCTCTACTCTACTCCCTCTAACTCGTTCTCTCTACTCTACTCTACTCTCTCTCTCTCTAGAGCTATGGTAGCCCTCCCTCTCTCTCTCTCTCTCTCTCTCTCTCGCTCTCTCTCTCTCTCTGTCGCTCTCTCTCTACTACAGTAGAGAGAGAGCGTAGAGAGCGACAGATTGAGAAAAAGAGTGCCCAGTGCCCAAAGATAGAAAGCAGCGAAAACCTACGGTGCACACACACGTACAAGAGTGATAATTATTGTTTGTCCATGTTGTGTGTTCTACTTGTTACTGTATAGGAGTACTAGTAATTGTTAATTATTGTTACACACAAAAAGTTGAATTTCAATCTAATTCACTCACTCACTCACTCACTCACTCAATCAATCAATCACCGCCACACTTTACTTTCCCTCCTTAGTATTATACAATACAGGCGCTAAAAGAATAATAATGAAAGAGATTCAACAATTATCACTTTATCGAATTCAACCACGGCGTCCTGCGCAATCTTTTCACGACAGTTACTTATCGATCACTGGCTTCTTCTTCTTGATGAGCGTTTCGTTGGCGGTGAGGGCAGCAGATGCAGCAGTAGTAGCGGCAACAGCCACAATGGCATCACATGAAAATCATAAGTCAGTGGATATTTCATGGAAAGAACAGTGGGAAATGAGAGACAGCAGTGAAATGTACTCGTACTTTGCCAACAAGTTTGCTATCGGATTGGTCATGGTGGCACTTGTTATGCTAACAGGCGCCGTTGCCGGTGTCGTAGTTCAGAAAGATACAGGTACATGTACACGTACAGGTACAAGAGGAAGAAAGAGATACCAGCAGGACATGCAGCAGAATGATACAGAAAATGATCAAGTCACCAAGGAAAATACTTCTTCGACTTACCATGCTCACTTTGATTGTTTCTCAGGAGCGGCTGGGGACATGATGCTGGCTTCCTGTATTGATGCATCCTCATCTCTTTCTTCGTGGTCGCCCCGTGAGCTCTTGTCAAAAATTGAACATGATTTGAAAAAGGGCATCCCGGAACTTGAAAATGAATTTCAGTTGAAATGCTTCAAAGTTTGGAGAGGAGGTATGGGATCTATCGCTGCACTCAAGGTTGAGGTGGAGAGTCTTTATCAGCACAAGCCTGCTCCTGTGCCGACGAGGATTCACGAGGGTGGTGATGAGGAGGATGACGAGGAGGATGTCAATGGGAATGTAGATGACGATGAAGAAGATGAGAAAGATGACCAATCAAAGGAGCATGACCATGATGATCTTTTCCATGAGGGTCCGGATGGACATTCCCATGAGCATTCTCATGGGCATCCGGATGAACATTCCCATGAGCACACACACAATCATTCTACACACGACCATTCACACAATCATTCTACACACGACCATTCACATGAACATTCTACACACGACCATTCACATGATCATACACACGACTATTCACACAATCATACACATGGGCATTCACATTCTCACAAATCACCATCTGCCTCTGGACCACTTCGTAATTTACCACAAATTAAACAAATGTTGATTCAATCATCAGAAGAATACATTCCAGCATCCGTGGCTAGACTTGCCATACAGACATTTACAGAATTGGCAATTGCTGAATCATTTACTCATGGAACATCATCACCAGATAGTGTACATTTTCATGAAGTAGGTGCAATTGATTCAATAGTCGACGTCATTGGGACTCTTTTGGCTTTGCATCACTTGAAAGTAGAAACTGTCTCCTGTAGTAGACTACCAATGGGGGAAGGGACAGTGTGGACGGATCATGGCCAACTACCAGTGCCAGCATTTGCTACCATGAGATTGATGATGGGGATGAAGACATGTCCTGGACCAGGAAATTCTTGTAGCAATGGTGGAAGAGAAGGAACAACAATGGATGGGTCGACAGTCACTGGAGAACTTGTCACTCCGACTGCTGCGGCGCTTTTGAGGGTATTGACGGGTGTTGCAGATATGGAAGGCTCAAAACAGCCTGATGCCGTGGCAGAAGTCAGAGTTGGGAGGCCACCAAGTTTCACACCTCGAGCCATTGGATTGGGAGCAGGAACCAAAGATTTTGTGAAATTCCCTAATGTAGTTAGATTGGTGATTGGAGATGATGTATCTTTACAGGATGGTTCTAGGGAACAAGTAGACCAATTATGCATGCCATTATCACAGGTAAAAGATACGGATAAGTATATCTCAGAAGAAGAAGAAGAAGAAGTAACAGCTGAGAAATCGACACTACAATATACTGAATGGAATGTGGATAATTTAACATTGCTCCAAGCAAATATTGATGACATCACTGCAGAAGTGCTATCATATGCCATGGATCTTCTTCTAACGAATGGTGCCATTGACGTATGGGTAGAGCCAATCGTTATGAAAAAAGGGAGGAGTGCACACTGTCTGAATTGCCTCTATCATTCAAACTCATCTGATTTCGGTGCCAAGCTGATGAAAATAATCTTTTGTCACACAACAACCTTGGGGATCCGAATCCAGCGCGACATCGAACGGGCATCTCTGGATCGAAAGTTATTTCAAGTCAATACAAAATATGGACAAGTGAATATTAAAGTTGGTTACATGGAGGGGAAGACAGTTTCCGCAAAAGCTGAGTACGAGGATTGCAAGAAAATCTGCAATGCGACTGGTATACCAATCAAGATTATTGCAGATGCTGCTGTTCAAACATTTCAACAAGAATGTTGCAATGCTATCAAATGACTTCTCATTATAAATGAAAATAAAAAGATAAAAATAAAAATGTTTATTGTTGATTTGCATGCTATCAAAAAATAGTGTAAGATGAGTGAGTAATAAAAATAAAAAATACACAAAGATCCGTTCTGGTCTTCCCATTTGTGTACATCCTACACCTGTGTAGGTACACCAAAAAATGCTGTCGGTTGCGACGAGACCGCGTACATAAAAAGATGACAAAATTTGCGCGCGCAACGCAAGTTGGCTGTTTGAATTTAAAAACTCAGCGTTCCTGTATGTACGACTGTAGTACTGCTGTACGTGCGAGAAGAAAGTGATGACAGTTAGCCCGCGGGACGACATAAAAACATGAAATACGGACGACGACGTCTCCACAAAACACAACAACTCAATTTATCATCAATCTTGGATCAGTTTCTGCCACAAATTTTGCTCATTCTCAAAGAATCAGCAGCAACAAACACTGAACTTTAAACCTCAAGAGTTACAGTACCCTGAACTTCACTGTGTCATTCCTGAACCTCACCAGTCCAAGAAGTGGCATACATACAGAGTCTTCCACTACAAATTTGTCAACTCTACCTTGGGTATTCCATTAGACCCCATCCCCTCTTTCAACACAGCCAGCATCATGAGTCACAATCCTGGAACTGAAGATCCTTATGGATTTCCAAGTACTCCAGTAAGTAGAAAATGTCCTCCTCCTGCTCCTCTTCAAGGTTTCCTAAGCAGCACTAGCACCAGCACTCCTTACCATCATCATCAAGATCACTACTATCATGAATCTAATCTTCCTCCTCATACACCAAGAACACCTTCCACAGCCACTGCATACTATGGCTACATGGGGAGTACTAACTCCTTGTCTCAGGACAGCCATGAGGAAGAGAACTCC